>CAMXCT020002837.1:82500-84677 GCA_947184155.2 Cladocopium goreaui
ATCCCTAGAATGCGCTTATAAATCCATAAAATGCCATCAAAAAATCCATGAAACTGTCCCAAAACCCGACTTTTTCTAGGTTTGGCGCCGCCAGCCAAGTCACTGGCCGCGCCGGAAGAGCGCCTTGACCTGGAAAAGGCCATGGATTTTGATGGAAAAAAGTGGATTTGCCATGGAGAATCACCATTTTTAATAGGTAAATCATCAAAAAACATCTATTTCTATGGGCCATTTTCCATGGCTATGTTAGTCATAACCAGAGGGTATATTGGAGATCTAAGAGATTTACATTGTAAATGTATAAGAATTGATGTAGATAGATTTATATGTAGATTTATATCTGGATTTATATAGATTTATTAAACAAATGTGAATTGTATGGTTTTATGTTAAGTTACGTTGATTTTAACGAGCCAAAATGGTGATTGGTGAGAGGATTTATAATGCAGGATGGTTTTTACCGTGGGAAAGCTCAGGTTATTAAGGTCTCTCAATGTCACTATAGGATTCCCAAAAAAAAAGCAGTGTTCAAAAACCTGGTTGGTTGACTATAGTTAGAGGATTTTTGTTCTACCCGACCCTTTATATACTGGGGATTATTTCAGAATCCAAGGGGAATGCCGTTCTGAACCAGGATTTTCCATGGACATTTCGGGATTTATTTCACACTGCTCATAATTCTTTTCTGCTGAAACACCCTTTGCCCTTAAAAAATGCCAAACAACAAACCCCTTTCCCATCTACTACTTGGATCCAATTGGTTGATAGATGTTGAATGGCTCAACTTGGAAAAGAGGAGCTTTCCTAAGTCATAGGGCTACCCCCAAATCATCATCCATTTATAGATGGATTTTCCCGTGGAAATAAACCATCCAGCGATATATTGGGGTATCCCACATGGCACCACATCCCCATGGATTTTCCATGAAATAAACCATCCATTTAAGGTAAACCTCTCTGGTTGGTGGTTTCAACCTACCCCTCTGAAAAATCATGGACTTCGTCAATGGGTTTCGGATGACAACCCATATATGAAATGGAAAATAATCCATTCCATGGTTTGAAACCACCAACCAGTGATTAGTAACCATCATTAACCATCATTAACCATGATTAACCAGTGATTATTAACCATTATTAACAATTATTAACCATTCATGTTTGAAACCATCAACCAGATGGTTTTTACTATGGTTAACTCGCCACTTTCTGATGGGTTTTCCTATGGTTTTCCACTGATCACAGCTCCATAACTATGGTTTTTCCTATGGTTTTCCTATGCCTCAGCGGCATCTCAGCGGCATCGCAGCAGCATCTCGGCCCCCGAACGCAGGCGCCGTCGATGTCCAGAAGCACCTCCGAGCACTTGCGCTCGGCCTCGTGCCACTGCTTCCTGCGACCAAAGGCGACGACGAGTTCACCATTTCGGTCAGTGATTTCACCAAGACTTTTGTGTATTTTGACCATGAAACCAGGGTAATTTATGGATTTTGACCATGAAACCTGGGAAATTTATGGATTTTGACCATTTATTAGTTATAACTGGTTATAAATGGGATTATACATTCTATAAATGGCGTTGTAAATACTTATAACTGGTATTTCGGGCCATAGCTGTGGGGATTTTGACAAATGGGGGGGATCTTGGCCAGCAGGGTTTTTTGTGCAGGGAATCTTTGGGAATCTCGCGGGAAAATGGTGGATATAACGATACCATATAATGTCAACCCTGGATTGATAAACCCTAGGCTGCTTAATTGGGAGGGTACCATTTAAGTATCAGATAATGACTATTGGAGGAGTACTCCCCTAATTAATAAACCATGGTTTATTAATCCGGGGTTGACATTAACCATGAATATGAGCATCCAAAATGCTGGAAAATGCTAGAACATGGTGGAAAAATTGGCATTGAACCATGAATCATGAGGAGTCAGCTCTGTATACATGGCTACTACATGGCTACTACATGGGTACTACATGGGTAATGAGGGTAATGTTTGGTTCTCACATGGAGCTTGAAACCAATTTCATGTCAATTTCAATGGGAACATGACAATGCAAACTAAGATAAAAACATACCTTTAGGGTACCCTATTCTTGAACAAATACAGTAGTGCTTAAAGATGCTTAAAGTATGGAAGTGTTCCAATATTCTCCAGGCTTCCAAAGGTTTT
>CAMXCT020002838.1:4373-9373 GCA_947184155.2 Cladocopium goreaui
TAGTAGTAGGTTTAGTAGTAGGTTTAGTAGTAGGTTTAGTAGTAGGTTTAGTAGTAGTAGTAGTAGTAGTCGTAGTAGTAGTAGTAGTAGGCTTAGTAGTAGGTTTAGTAGTAGGTTTAGTAGTAGTAGTAGTAGTAGTACTACTACTACTAGTAGTACTAGTAGTACTAGTAGTACTAGTAGTTTACTAGCTAGCATACTAGGAGTTAGTTATTAGGAGTTAGAGAGTAGTCAGAGTGTAGATAGCAGGAGTAAGTAGTAGTAGTCGCTTACTAGTAGTAGTAGTAGTGAAGGTGTAGCCCCTCCCATAGCTCCTCTCCATGCTTCTAGTAGTAGTAGTAGTAGATAGTAGTAGTAGCTAGGTATTGCTAGTAAGGGAGCGGGGCGGGCCAGCCCAGAACGGCGCAAAAATGCACTGCATTGCTTGGTCATGAGACAAAAACTACTTCGCTTATATGGAATTACTGTTTGGGATCTACGGCCGCTGCTTTCTTGCTGTTGGGGATATTCTTTGGGCTTATTGAAATGCCAAGAAAAACCAAGGAGTTGGAAGTAACATGTTGGAACCTCCATTCAGCATCATTCAACATGCAACAAATCCTTCCGCCTCACATAGGAAAATGCTTCAACAAGGCAGCTGATTGTGAAGTCTTGTGAGCCTTTATGCAAGATTCGAATGTACACTGCCTTCGAATTTGCTGCATCCAGAACCCAGAGCCGTATGATTTTGAAGTGTTGATATTGTGATGTCTAAACTATTTTTACGGGATTTTCATGGAATTTCCCAATGTTATGCGGAGTCCATTCATTCAGAGGTGGAAGCACAATTTGGGAGCTGGCGCCACTGTAGACTTGGAGGCCTGAGATATGGAATGGTCCAGGGCTCCGTCTGGGTCGTGATCACTTTCTGAGCCTACCCCCCGATTAGGCAGTGAGATGTGTCATAAACTTGTCATAAATGTCGTAAGTTCATGTCAAGGGAAGGATCTGAAGTTGGGAAAATGCGGTGATTTAAATGTCCCGTGGGCAGCGTTTGCTACGCTGTGCAGGGCAGTCGTTAGGGATCTCAGACACATCCCTTCGTATTCCCCTAGCTCGGGAGGGTGCACAGATGTGCACAGATGGGCCAACGATTCGCGGAAAGGCTCTGAAAGCATCGCAAGGATGAAGCTGAAACATGCTAAAACATCAAAAAAAGGGGGGCAGCGGTTGATCACGCAATGGGCTGTTTCCTGAGGGCTGTGCATCGCCTGAGGCAGCACTTTGGGCGCACATCAGATCAGTACGCCTGATTTGTACTAAACTGTACCAGCGTGCACATAGTCCCACTAATATAATTATTTATGATTTATAATTCGTATGTGCCCAAATGAGAACATTACTTGTACTAGTACTTGCGTGTGTTTTTCCGCCTGCTATGCCTGCTGGGCTAAGTAATAAACATGGTGCACTGGCGTAAAATGCCTCCAAAACGGTACTGTTAGCTGCGCTGGGATGGGAATTTGCCTGTTGTGAGCCAGGTGAAAGCTGATATGGCCCAAAAGCTTGTGGAGGCGCTTGCAGAGGAAAATCGAGGATTGACAATGCAATGGCCACGGCAATTCTTTCTAATTAATGCTCTCTGCAATGCCACGATGTTGCTTTTTGCCACTGCAAGAAGGGCAAATTGCGTGGACTGTTGGGTCGGAGCGGTCTACGTAGGCCATTCTGTTGCTACATTTTCTATTGCGGTTTGGTCACTTGCTGTTGGATCATCATGAGGTGGCTCGCGGAGCCGTGCAAGCAATTGGTATGTGCTTTTGCAGTGTGGACATCATCGACGTGGTGGATGAGGTGGGCTGGGAATGAAATTTGACCGGTGCCACATTGGAAATTGTAAACGCGTAGGCCCTGTTTCAGGATCGATTTGCCCACCAATTCATGGCAGCAGCAATGTCCCAAGGATCCCCAACCATGTTCAGACTCCTCCTCCCCAAAAGCCAATGCGCAGAAATATGCAAAGCCAGGGGCTGATGGTCATGGAAGTGAATGGCGGAGTGATGATGGACAACTTGCCCGCAGCCTCAGTTCCATTTTGGATCATGCCCAGTGCGTTTTGACAATTGGCGCACAACAGACACCTGTTGATTCTCCATACTGTCTGGACTATAGTCGCTATAGTATTCGCTAGCAAGCAGCGTTCTGCACCCATGGATGTGTGGTCATATGCTGACATATGAATTGAGCTGGTCACGGCTACAAAACTATTCCGGCTATTCCGTTCTGTGCTCGGCTGAACACACGTGACCAGCAATTGATCAAATCTTGAAAGCATTTGAAAGCTTAACATACCTTAGCAGCAAATCAGGCTGTCCACCACTTCCCTGTCCGGAGCTCCACAGTGATTCCACAGCGGTTCATTGATGTTCATTGTATGTCAGATCAGTTGCCTCCAAGGATCTCTCAACTAGGCACGTCGGGCAAGGCGGGATGTACCATGATTCAGCCAGCTTTTTATGTCAATCAAGGGGGTGGGTGGGGAATTCACAAATGACGGCCTCTTCTGTTTTACAATCTGGATCTGAGCCCTGCCGGGTTTGTGCTGCATTTTCCTTCCGAATTGCATGGAGTGTGTGGACATCAGCCCACTGTAGTTTCCAAATAATCGGGCCGTATTGAGACCGTGTCAGTTCTTTCTATGAGATTCTGCAAGGTCTTGATAGGCAGCTTGACAGATTTGCACTGTTCCAACTGCCCAAAGGGATTGGCCTTTTCTCTCTACGAGAAGGCCGTGTTGAAAGCGTCCCAACAGCTCAGTTTACTTGGGCGTGGGCTGTGGGGGGCTCCGGGAAATGGAAACTGGGTTGGTGTGACTTCAAGATACGTCAAGCATGTCAAATGCTCTGGAAGTAATTACAGTATGCAATTAGTAATTAGTATCTGAGATATTTGTAGCACACACCTTTAATATCTTTGACACTGGCCCGGGCTTGGATGCTCACCCCCGACCTCTGAGAATTGTTTTGCATCCTGCTACGTTTTTGAGTGTTCTTTCCTAAGGCTTGGACGATCAGCTTAGCTTGCAACGTGCTGCTGCGTTGCGGGATGTGGTGCCAGAAAGCAATCGCCAGAAAGATGTTTGACAATGGAGTGATCATATTTATGACTGAGTCCGAGTATTGCCTTTGGTTGTGAGTGGCTTGACCGAGTATTATCTTTAGCCATCACATTGAGACAAGCATTGCATTTCTGTGAAGTTGTGCGCTGGGACATGCTGACAAAATCCGACAAAGAAAGTGTCCTTGCCAATGCTTTGCAAAGTTTCAATTGCTCGCCGCAAATTCGCAAAGCCTTTGGCTTATGGGGACTTGCCACTGTTTGAAGGGCAAACTTGACATGAGAATGATGATAGGACGGTGCCAAGTTGTAAATGTAAGGGCATTCTCATGTAGCCTTTCATGCAAGAGCAACAAGCATCAGATATATCACGATAAAGCAAGGCTCAAAACTAGAAGCAAGGCGGCAAGGCAGTGCTCGCCGCCATTGGCTCGTTGAATTTCTGAAGCACCACTTTTGTTTTGAACAGCCCGATACTTAACTCATGCGCCGACCCAGCAGGGCCAGTAGAGCATGAAATTGAGCAGCCTTGGGAGATATCCTGTAGAAGAGACGACAGAAAAGCCGCTGCACCTTGGATGCACTTATCAGATCTTATCAGAGTCTTTAGTATGCCTTTAGATATCCTTGGCAAGACACAGCCCAGCATACCACAGGCACCATTCTCAACAGGCACAATTCTTTCAACCATGTGCGAAGTGTTCACCAGGATGTTGCAAGTTGATAGATGGTCGAAGTTGTGATCTTCTCTGTCAGCTGGCATTCGGAGCGATATCCAATTCCATTCATTTCTCTTCAGAGGATTGCAATGGAATTCATGGCTCCATCGTCGTTCGAGGCCGGGGGCTGATTCACTGTCCTGCCGGGACTTGGCACGCGAACGCAAGCTGCGGCAGATTTTGTCCCCTGGCATCTTGGAGGCACAGGGGAGTGGTTGCGCAAGCGGAAAGGTTGCTGGAAGAAATTGCTGGTAGAATATGGTAATTAGAAAAAAGGAAAACAAATATAGATATATGATGTATATACATATATGTATATGTATAAAGTGCGCTATGATGTGCTGTCATGTCTCTCTGCCAGCAGGATTCCATGGCAATTTTCCGGC
The DNA here is from genome assembly GCA_947184155.2 of Cladocopium goreaui. Lineage (NCBI taxonomy): Eukaryota > Dinophyceae > Suessiales > Symbiodiniaceae > Cladocopium > Cladocopium goreaui. The sequence goes on from CAMXCT020002838.1 coordinate 8,575, forward strand.
ATTTGAGCATGAAGTTGCTTACTTTCTTGCGCGATCTCCTAAATATCTTCAATTACCAAGCGCGAAACCTTGACAGGAGCGATTCTTGCCCATGGAACTGGAGGCGGTGGCTGGAGGGATCTGGAAGATCAAAGAACAAGTAATAACAAGTAACATAAAACATCATAAGACTAGGTATATCGAAGTTAGGTAGCAACGGGTTTTGCGGAGTTTGCTTATTTTTCATTTACCCATCGTGATTTTCAGGCTTCATTGTCCCTGTGTGGCCCAGTATGGCCATGTATGGCCATCATATGCCATCATATGCCATCATATGCCATCATATGCCATCATGAATGATCATAAGCCCTCGAAAGCATCGTTTCGGATTCGGATGGGATATGTATGATGGTCATTGGTGGTCATTGGTGGTCCTTCTGTATCCCACCACTTGCAAATCCACGCATGCTGCAGCTCCAGGGCCGTGAGGTGCTCCTCAAGGAGGGTGATGAATGGAGAGCTGCCGCTTGGCTTGGACCAAGTGACCAATGCAAGTGACCAATGGCGCTCCATTGATTTCCTGTGAACGTTCAAGAGTGGGCAAGAAAATTGGGTCAGGAACTTCCCCAATTTGCTTAGAGATTTTCCTTTGGCGCTGCAAGTGTCATAAGTGTTTTTTTCCCAAAACAGTAGTAAACAGTGTGTCCACACTGAGGGGTTCTTGCAGTAGGAGCTAAAGGGCCGGGGTTAGATCAGGGTACGCTCTCTGGGGCGCGGCATTTTTACGGTAAATTGGCGCATAAAGGGCTCCCTTGTGAGA
>CAMXCT020002838.1:14373-26873 GCA_947184155.2 Cladocopium goreaui
GTGGTAGTTTTTTCCTCCAGCATTAGCGGCAATAGGAGACGAACCCAAGAATGACTCTAAGACAAGGTGACCTAGGCCTGCGCATTTAAAACTCTGTTTTGTGGGTTGACATCAACGCGTTTGTATACATGAAACTGCTATTATTCAGGCGGCTTGTTGGCTCAGGATTTTTTATTAGACCATTGAATTCTAGTACAAGTTGCAGTGCACAATCGCATTCAATAATTAAATTACTGTGTATGCAAAAGTTAACTTTTGGCAACAGTCTTTGTGATGTTGGCTTTATTATTTGTTCAAGTGACTTGAGTGACGCAGAAAACATATGACATATTTTACTGTATATACAGGAGCTTTGATGGACTTACACTACTGTACTCTTAGCCAGCCGCCTAGTTGCAATGCAATCCAGTCATCTAGCAGCTTAGATTCTTCAACCAAATTTCAGGCCAGATTCTAGAATGACATGCGTGCCCACACACACAGAGGCACATTAGCGCACTGCTGGTCTAATTTTATCGTGACTAAACTTATCATGAGGATTGGAGCCTTCTTGAGCTCCCCAGATGTATTTGAGATGTGTTTGCATCATTTGCCAGATCATCACCTTCAGCTCTTCAGCCAAGTCGGCAAGGGTACAGCATAAGTGTGATTTGTAAATCATAACCTCAGACAATAGTTATCAAGAATCAATGTTGGCTTCAGAACACGATTGTGTAGTGCTAGAGCGATGCTGGAGCGATGCTAGAGTACTTTTCGGTTACTACACGGACTGCTTGAGCAATGCTGGCAGCTTTCGAAGCCGACAGCCTGGCAGATGGCGATTCCTCGCCGCGTGCGGCCGTAGTCTGCGAACGCTTAGGAGTTGGGGGCACCTTACTGAAAATACAAAGGAAATATATGATAATTAATGTTGAACAATACACATGGCCCGAAGATTGCTGTTCGTGCAGAACATGGCATATGCGCCGTGCAATCCTATGTAATATGTTCAGAATGCAAGTTCATATAAAGGTTGCAAAACTCCCCTGGTGGTTGGATGTCATTGGCCATTCCTAGGGAGAGGAACGTGCAAAGCCGCAGGTTTATTATGGCTTACGTATTTATAAAAATAATAACAATAATAATAATAAAATACACACACACACATATATATATATTTTAAAAAAATGCTTATATTTATGCAACCCTTAGCATTAATTTATCACTCATGAGCCGCTGTCCTCGCACTTCCTACCTTGCTGCTGCTCCAGGACATTGGGTAAGCAACCTGGATGGAAAAAACTTGGGCTTTGTGGTGTCTGACACTTGCCTGAAGCCACTACTGTTCTGCGCGCATTTGCTTAGAAGGTTCTATGTCTTATTGTTGTTGATTTTTCCAAGACATGATCAGGGCATCCTTCAAGAGATATGTCACCATATGAACCATATGTCATATGTTTGCACACGAAGTCTCTGCACACCTTGGGACCTTGCCATGGAACATCTCCTGCATGTCCGAGACTCTTGCCTTCATTGTTGTCTTCAGGATACGAAGAAGTTCTGGAAGTTGAGCGATGGAAAGGTGGTGCAGAGCCATGGCCAGGTGTTCTCCAGATAGAGGATTCGCCTTAGATCTCGCTGTTTTGGCGAAATGACCAAGGTTTCCCCTTCATGATCGTAGATCAAGGCTTGCCGCAACAATTGCATGTGGTGGACCACTTGATAAAATCCATAAAAATCCATGAACATCCATGAAAATCCGAACGAGAAGAGACGCGCTTGGAGACAAGGAAAGCAGCACATGGGAAGAAGTGGCAATGGATGGACAAGGCCCCAACGCCGGCTGCTACACCGACAGGAGCCCTGGATGAATTATCAATTGGGGAGCTTGATTAAACTTTTGCAATGCCTCGCATTTGCGTGATAAGTGATACAGTAAGTGATAAGCTTGGAAAGTTATGTTTACGGACTTTATGGGCCACACTCAAACTCGCACATTCCAAACATATAGCATGTATGCTCATGTTACCAGTCAGCCCAATCAGTTTTGAGCCTGGAAAGGCGTTCATCCGCCACTTGCATAAAAACCAAACCATCATTGAAGCAATCTTCTGGACGAGTTGCCGGGCATGTTTTTCGAAATTCTATCAGCATCCATCAGCTTCCTCCATTTCCCACCTTGAGATGTCTTGAGCCAGTCAGGTAGCTTCTCGAACACTTGCAGCTCCCCCGAAGTGTCGTTCGTACTGCCGCCAGCAATGACCAGCCCGTGCCTCGGCACCACATGGCACTCTATGGCACTCTTATTGTCAGCCGACAATGGCCCAAAATATGAAAGGGGGCCATCACGATCGTCACGGACAGCCTCACCCAGCGAGAGAGGGAGACAGAGAGATGGGACTTCAGGCTAACAAACCCGACCCCCTGAACGAGATGGTATAGTCTATTGCATGATGCAAATTTTTGTGTTATGTTCCCATATGTTCCCTCAGTGCTGGTCCGAATGTGGATATTGGACCGGAACCTCAAGATGTCACCGCATCGAATGTTGTTGGCCGATTGCATGGCTCTAGAAGCAATGCCTAAGATTGCCCTAACACATCCAAGAATCTTGGCATCGTCTACCTGGCCCATTTGACACAATAACCACTACTGCTCCCAACTACGAATCGAATGAAAGCTACCTATCTGAGGAAGTCTGGCGGCTACTCTCCTCGAAAGGCACAGTCGAATGATCATGAAGTTGGCGTCCAACCTTCACAAATCTTTGCATCGTCCCCACTCTTCTTTTCAATTCTTTTCACTTCTTTTGAATTCTTTTCACTTTATCCTTGAATTGATACTTGAAGTCGCTCCATCTCAATTCGGTGAGCTCTATCTTCTTGGAATGGACATGCAACTTTGTTTATGTATATGTTTATGTATGTTGTTTATAATTGTTTATATATTTTATCTCTCCATCTCTTAGGAGAATCAGTAATTTTGAAGCGTTCACTCATCTATTCCCCTCACAGAGCAGTAAGTTCCTGTGCAATCGTAATATGCAACCGTAATTATAGTCATAGTATGTCATAGTCATAGTCATAGTCGAGAAACTATATATATATATATATCGCAGCAGATCATGGCAGTTCAAAAAGCTGAAAGACAGCTTGCTTGCAAGCACTCCCGTAGATGGCAAGATGCAGGCAACGGTGCGTTTGGGTGCCAATATCCGTGGTGTCGGAGGCAATGGCTGCAATCTTGATTCGGCGACCAGTCACAATTCATGGAAGTTGAAAAAATCCTCTTCTGAGGGTCACCGGATCTCACAAGTTGTCACCAGATGTCAGAGGGCTTTATCTGGAAGATCTGGGAAGATTGATATCTCGGCCAAAAAGATTATAGAGTCTGGTAGAGCGATTGATGCGACTTCCACGAAATGCAGGCGCTTTGTGGGGCCGTGTCGTCGCAGAAGAATTCCAGGGCTGGCGCTTGGACACGGGCCACATTGCGAAGAAGGTGTCGGAAAACGTGTGCCCAAGTTGCACAGTGCAGGCTGAGCAGATGATGCCAGAAGGTACTATATCCTGGAAATTAATACAAGCTATAGTGAGATACAGCCTTGTAATAGTATATATAGATAGATGTATAGCAATGTGATACTAGAAGTGCAGGATCGACCTGATGTATCAAGGCATCAGGTGATATAAATGTCACAAGGTGACCACATCTGGTGCCATTTGGCGCCGATGTGGGCTTTCAGGTCGGTTGAGAAGACATGAGAAGACTTAATTCTCGAAACCGACTCGAAACCTGTTGTCATGGCCTCAGGCAATGGCGCTGGGATGACACATACGCAATCCATGTGGAGTTGGAAGGCCGCGCCGGACATTTATATATATATATATATATATCATTATATATATATCATATTATATCCATCTATCTACCTTGTTCCTTCCTTTCTTTTTTCTTTATATATTTTATTTGTTCATAAATAAGCATATATATATATAGTTTGGCCAATTCGGAAGAGTGGCTAGAGGCTGGAGGTAGATGAAACCGGCAGATTGGAGAAATAGTTCAACGATGCGTCATCCAGTTCAGATTCCTTTCACCTCGCAGGATTGGAATTGCCTCCTTCTGCAGACCTTGAGGATTCTGGGTTTGTCTCATCATGTCAGCCATCGCATGGTGGCTCTTCCATGTACACCAACACATCCCGAGCTACCAGTATTTCTTTCGGCTTTCGGCCATTTTTCTGTGGCCTTTCCGGCACTCCAGATCTGGATATTGAAGATATTGAAGATGGTGAAAGTGAAGTGAAGATGCAGGATCTAAAGGAAGGATCTAAAGGAAGGATCTAAAGGGGAAGCTATCAACAACGGCAGATGCACATGCAGATGGTAATGACATAAAACGACCGTGAAGTTGCAACTTCATAGGCAAGTGTCTGGAAGGCGTGCTCCAGCTGTTCGACTGTTTTGAAATTTGAATAAATTTGAATTGATTGAATTCTGCGACTGATAGCCTCCTCGTAACGCAACTCAATTCGTAGAGTTGGTCAATGATGTAAGGCTTTCACTACACCTGCAATGCTGCATGCAGGACCACACTGGCTGGGACGGTTTGCCACAGGCGCCAAAACAGCACGAGCAGTAAATGTCTGACTTTTGGATGTCTTGGGGGCAGATGATGTGGCCAATCACCCTGATGTGATGGTGACAAGTTGTGAATAGTTGTGATAAGTGTATCTGAGCTGACTCAGCAAAGATCAACGCACACGCTGGCGATTGAAAGTTTGGCCAAAGCTTCGAGTGTTAGTAGCACGCCGTGTCTCTTTGGGTCATGTTTAGGTTTGGTTCATTCGTTTGTTCGTTGTATTAGTTGCAATTACTAGTTGTATTGTTTGAAAGTCAGCTCCATCCTGGTGCCTGAGCAGTGGAGGCCGTGTTGTTTCACATCTACGAGTGGCTCTCCTTGCGCTCCGCCTTGAGGGCAGCAGCCTCGAGCAGACGTTGGGCTCAAAGTGCAGTTGCCTTGCCTGTGGAACTACCACCACCCCAGGTGCTGCGCAGTGTCAGTAACCATCCGTAAACATAATATGTAAACATCATTAACGCTCCGGCTTTCCTCTGAACAATTGCACCGGGCCCGGGAAGATTGATGCGGGGGATTGTTATCTCACAGCCTGCCTAGCATTTGGCCAAAGCATTGCGCACTGTTGCAATCACTTTCAATCCAGTGTAGTTGCGGACAAACATTTCAACATGCTTCAACTTTTCATAACTTTTCCATATTTTTATGTAAACTTTTTTTTGTTTATCTCAAAGCTGTTGCTTCTTTCACATAGCCCTAGCTGACCCATCCAGGTGGACGCCCTGCTGCAGTTCTGTTTGCTCCAGGTCTTGCAGGCAGAGTTGGGAATGCCATGAATTGACGAATGTTGACGATATGATGCGTTTCGGCCATGATTCGGCCATGTGATGTTCTATGATGTGCTTTGATGATCTTTGATACCGTATGCTGCTGATTTTTTGCGCAGGTAAATTATGTATACTTATGTTTGCTAGTGGCATCCATTGCCCACAAGCACCAGTCCAAAAGACAGTAATGCTATGTTGTGCTGCAGATAACGGAGTACCCGAGATGCTGACAGCAAGACATCAGACAAAGATATACAAAGATGCTTTGCCCAACAGTTTGCCTTTTCCAAGGGTATTTGAGGGTGGTGGTGGTGGTGTCCAAGAGGCTTGGAGCAGGCAGTTCGTCATATCCTTTCTTCGACTATTGAGCACTGCAGGCCTTCGATGAAACTCGTTTGCCACTTCCTATGACGGCCATCTATGCGGAGATGCGTGCAGCAGCGCGTAAAGCATTGGTTGGGAGCTTAGCGTGTGTAATTATATATGTATGATTAATTATGAATTATGTATGTGGTTGTTTTACGTATTTATTATGTGTGCATGGTTCTTACCTATATATATAATGCAATATACCGATATATATATATATATATATATTAAATATTTTTTATATTATTGTTATTGTATATTATATATTTGTATTACTATATATATATATGTTACATTACACTACTATAATTATGTATATATATATATATATATACATTTGTTTTTTATATATATATATGTATGTATGTTATATATGTATATGTCTTATGTATATATATATATTACTATTTATGTATATATATATACATATATACATATGCACAATTACATACATATATTGTACAAAAACATATCATAAACTATCGATAACAACACTATTTATGTGTATATATATATACATATATATATATACATATATATATATACATATATATATATACATATATATATATACATATATATACACATATATATATACATACATATATACATATATATATATACATATATATATACATATGTATATATATATACACACACATATATATATATATATATATACATATATATATATATACATATATATATATACATATATATATATATACATATATATACACGTTTATATATATCTATCCGTTTTTGTGTGCGCGTGTGTGACCTTGCTGCGTATCATTTAGATTCTTTCACAGGCGCGGAAGGATTGCTTGTGCCCGGCGCTGGCAATCTGCTTTGCACGGGTGGGTAGAGGTGATATTGAGATATTATGGGAATTTACGAGTAATACAGACAAATGTCAGCCAATTTTCCGAGGTTTTCCATGGCCTTGTGTCATTTTGTCAGGCTGGGACTTCAGCGCGCCATCGAATGGAATCCATGGTCCTGCAATCCGTCGGACCTGTGGCAGAACTCCGAACTGGCCATGTTGCCTACTAAAGAAAAACACTCCATGTCAGGTGTCAGGAGTTCAAAGCTGCAAGGTTGTTTGACTCAGCAAGTCTGCTTTCTGCATTTAGGAGGGCATTAATTACCTGTTTTTGACTTGCTGATGCATTTGATATCATGAATGATATTGAACTAGATATATTGAACTCATGAGAGATGTTCACAACACTTGGAGGGCTTTCCCAATTCCCTTCCATCGCAAGCGGCCCCCCTCAAGGACGAAGCTGCTTGTCTGCGCAGAAAGATCTTTTGGCTGGATTAGCTGCAGGCCACTGCCGCTCACTTCTGCTCGATGTCCGTAAGATCATGATTTCATTTCATGTTTGATTTCTGGGACATGGATTCTTGAAAGACTGACATGTCATGGCACAATATCCTGTAGTCACAAATTAGTCGCCAACATTGGGACATCATTGGGACTGTTTCAACATGGGCGGAGCTTCAAACTGAAGTACGGCCGGCAGGGCGTTGTCACCGACATCACATTTCTTGGATGCCAGCTGCTCGATTGCACCGATGTCTTCTCTTTCCATCTCTTCTCGTTCCCGGCTCTTCTCGCTCAGTCCAGGATGTCCAGGATCAGTCCAGGATGCAAAAGTTGTCAAGGCCACATTTGGCCTTGCGGATATGGCGGTCAAGCCCACTCTGTACCTGCTTCCCCAATCTTCTGCCAAACTTCGAGTTTTGATGGACATTGTTTTTTGATCTGGATTGATTTGCATTTCTTTATCAATAGTATGGTCCGGTGTGGTTCTGGCGCACCATCTTGATAAGAAAGGACTTCTTGGCTGCTGGTACAACAGTTGCCGAGAGAAAGGACTAGACTAGATGCTCTCTCTTGCACCTATTCCTTATTCCTTTCATGGACGGCTGAAAGATGATTAAAGATGCTGAAAGGATTCGAGGAATTTCAGCACTTGTCCTGGACTTGTCCTCCTTGTGATCTGCTGGTGATCCAGTGTCGGCTGTCAAGGATGTTAAAACCTCGGGCCATCGCACGCTGGAGCGCATGGCTCGACATTTCCACTCAATGGACTTAATTGAGGCATGGAAGACCTGACATGGAATGAGCGCAGCCAGCAAACACACCACAACGATTCCCAATGTATGTGCAGATCACTGTGCTGAAAATAATGGATAGGTCATCGGCTCCTAGTAGTCCTGACGCACTTGCAGTTTTACTGAGATAACCTGGGGTTCAGCTGGTTCTGGCTGAAGCCATTCCTTTGGACCTGTATATTTGACAGTGGATCTTTGCTGCGTCGTTTTCCGACCACACGCAGGTGACAAAGCAACGATGGCACAAACGAATTCATCATAGCAACCTGGATGCCAGTCAGAACGATCACGTTTGGCTGTCTGACCTTAGTGCAATTGTATCAGGTGTGTCAGCGGCCCTTGATGTTCAGATAGCTGCTAGCTGGCTTCAAGCTTCTTTACATCTCTTTATGTCTCTGTATCATATACTCCGCAAATCAGGCAGCGCTCGATTAATGACCCATACCAACTTCCAAAAAGACTTTGAGTTGCGAATATTTTCTTTGGGACCAAGGCCCAAATACGCGGACCTGCATTGAATTGCTGCTCACCGGGGTCAACCGCTCTCATCCGCTTTTCCTTGAGCATGAGGTGCGGGGTTGACTAGTGGAGAGTACATACTGTACCCCCAAGGTGAGTAAAGTTATATTACAAGATAAGGATAGATAAGGTTTGAATTGCAAGGCGTTCCAAGCTCTTGAGGCCTATACAGTGTAATATGGCCCCACACGCGCGCGCACACAGAGTATCTACTATTCACTATCTACATATGAATATATATATATATACGCATATTTACATATTTGCAGTAATATATATATATTTACGTGATTATATTTGATATACATATCACCATACAGCCTGACAGATGGCAATCGAGCGAGAGACAGAGAGAGAGAGAGAGATGATATGTAGCATGTATATATATATGTATGTGTGTGTGCGTGCTTATATATATATGACATGTTTACCTATATATATATAATATGACATGTTTATGCTAGGGTCGAAAACCGCAAGTGCAGTCGTGCCACTTTATAAAACTGGGGTTTGGGTGAGGTCGGGTGGGGCAATAACGTTCATGTTATTTGCAATCTCAAGTGATGCTACGCAAGGGCTACTATACGTCATGGCTTGGGGTTTGGGTGGGGTGGGGTGGGGCAATAACGTTCATGTTATATACTTGCAATCTCAAGTCAATGGCTAGGCAAACGCTTGGCAGACTGAAGCGGCTTGTGCAGAAGTGAAAAACAACCATCATCCCAATGCCACAAAACCCCGTAAATACCATGAAATCACTTCAACATTATTCGATTTCCCCGGGAAAATTCATAGAAACATGACTTATAAAATGCGCACGCCGCCACAGTGCCAGCCCTTTTTTTCAAAACGTGCTCAACCGCTAGCGCGGTTTCCCACGCCGGGATGTTTATGTGCATATATGATTTCTTTTTCTCTCTGTGCATGTGTGGTAGTTTGTGCTCAATGCGCATTTTGTGCTAGTGTGTGTGACTTGGCAATGAGGCGTGGGCACTTCAGAAGACTACTGAGGGCACTGAGCGCTTTTGGCTGATTTGGTGCTTTGAAAACTGGGAGGGGCTCAAGACCAAAGGAACAAGTGCACCTGTGAAGTATTGCAAGGCTTGAAAGGATGTAAGTTGATTGGTCAAGGTCCTGTCCGGGTTGATTTGCCAGACTCAAAACTGACGCATTGAGTGAATGCCACCTGGCTGTGCTCAAACCCAGTCAAGACCAAGACCCTCAACCGGCGACATTGCCGTGTAATGAGCTATGCAGCTATGTTTTTCCATGTTTTCCACACCTCATGGCACTGAACATTTTTAATCCCACAGCATGTCCTTGAGTTTTTGTCCTTGATCATCACCGAGGTTCTGCACCCAGGAGGCTGCTGACCAGGTTGACTGGCAAGGTAGATTCACCTAGAGCCCTTGAGGCCCTTGAGTTGCAGGCTTGGGAAGCCAATGACTCCCGCTTATCGTGAAACGGTTTACCATGTCAACACGACCGTGATTTTACCATGCCAACCGGGGGACCTATTCTATGATTCTATGAGGGGAGACATCCGTTAAAACATGTTAAAACTGCATAAGAAAACACTTTGTGTTTCCCACGCTATCTCGGCACCCTGTGAGTGGTTTGCAAGCACCTGCTTGCAATGCGGAAGAAGTAGCCATGGCAGCTGTGCCCATTCAAATTAGCTTGGACTGCTAGTCAGCACAATCTCTTTGGCCCGACAAACTGAATTTTCCGAAACATGAGCGCCGCCGTCATTGACAACAATGGGTACTGTGGTGAACTATGATGACCACCAGCAGTCCTCAATAGTCCGATAGTCTGTCTTTGGGTGCCTCAAGTCCCTGAAGTTTCCATGCAAGAACGTGTTGAAAAATGGCCAAGCGTACCGAAACTATCACTCCATGTTTTGAATAGCGGTGCTTTCTGTTGTGGCTGGAAAACTGAAGCCAAGTCGGCCGCCGGTTCACGGTCGGCCCTTTTGGGTGTTTGGTCTCTAGGATCCCTTGATCCTGGAGCTTTAGTCTCAGTATGTCTCAGCCGTGGGCCTTATCCTCATCCAAATTTCCCGCACCCAAGGCTGGAAGCTTCCATGTCATTTTTACATATTTATTTTTATACTTGGAACTCGTAGCTCACCATATCTCACCATGAAGAATACGCATTCAAACGATGCAATTGATCGCTCCTAATGCACGTACCTCCAGGAGGGGCTTGAATTTATAAACCAAGTTGCATAGTCTTAGGCTGTTTCAGAGCCCGCAGTGTTTTCCTTGCATGGTGTCTGACATGGCGGATTCTTGCACTCTTGTGGCCTCTCTCATCAAGGCAGGGCCATGGCTGTTCGGTTCCGTGTTGAGGGTGGTAACACCTGGCAATGTCATAACATACCCTTCATTGTCCTTCTCAGGGTCATCTGGGAACTGTTTTCGCAGAATCATCCTGCTGGCCTTGCTTTTGCCCGATTGTTTGTCGAGGATGTTGCAGGCGGTCAAAGTGAAGCGGTGCTGGAGACCCTTGGAGCTCTTCGGCCAGACAGAGCATGATAGTTGGGAAATGTTGGGAAAGTTAACTTTTGGAAATCTTCAGAATCCTAAGCCTGGCTTTTCCCAGCCCAAATCTGCTGCAGCTCAGGCACTGATAGAAAGCGACGAGAAGCGTGCCGTTTGGTGGGCTTTGCGGGCCAGACATCGTTTAGAGCTGGGATTGGCACAAGAAGCGCTGGAGGACACACAAGAGGCCCTTTGGCTCGAACCCAGGAGCCCAAGACGGTTGCTGAAAATGCAAGGAAAGGGTAGAAAAGGAACAGGAGAGGTTGGTTTACCTGAGATCCCCAACCGCAAATGCATGTTACATGTTTATTCAATGATATCCACCTTGTAGATCCTTGCAACACTTGTCTCAGGCTTTTTTAGTTTTCTTCAACTGATGATACATGTAACAAATGCATGCAAATGCACGATGTGTTTGTCTGATTTTGACGGATTTTGTGTGATTTGCATGATGTAACATAATTATACGGGTTTATACGTAATATTACGCAATGCTTTAAATAAATGAACACATATTATACATCAATGTATAGTTATAGTTGGTTTATTGTGCGTCTTTTAAAGCATAATTTAATGTAAGGTAATGCCTACCCCGGATTAATAAACCCCCCCCCCTATAGGTCAACTAGGTCAACAAGGTCCAGTGAGGAGGTCCAAAAACCGAACCCCCCAAATAATGTGACCATTCATTCATCCATAAACGATTATTATAAGATTCCTATGGGAAAAGATTGGAAAACCTATGGTAAACAATCAAATTCCTATGGGGAAACATTAGAAAATTAATGATAAACCATCAGATTCCTATGAGAAAAGGTAAGAAAACCTATGATAAACCATCAGATTCCTATGAGAAAAGATGAGAAACCCTATGATAAACCAGCAGATTCCTATGAGAAAAGATGAGAAAATCTATGATAAACCATCAGATTCCTATGAGAAAAGATGAGAAAACCTATGGTAAACCATCAGATTCCGATGAGAAAAGATGAGAAAACCTATGATAAACCATCAGATTCCTATGAGAAAAGATGAGAAAACCTATGATAAACCATCAGATTCCTATGAGAAAAGATAAGAAAACCTATGGTAAACCATCAGATTCCGATGAGAAAAGATAAGAAAACCTATGGTAAACCATCAGATTCCTATGAGAAAAGATGAGAAAACCTATGGTAAACCATCAGATTCCTATGAGAAAAGATGAGAAAACCTATCGTAAACCATTGGATTCCCATGAGAAAAGATGAGGAAACATATGTAATACCATCAGATTCCTATGAGAAAAGATAAGAGAACCTATGGTAAAGCATCAAATTCCTATGGAAAGATTAGAAAATTAGTGGTAAACCATCAAATTCCTATGAGAAAAGATGAGAAAACCTATGGTAAACCATCAGATTCCTATAAGAAAAGATGAGAAAACCTATGGTAAACCATGGGATTCCCATGAGAGAAGATGAGGAAACATATGTAATACCATCAGATTCCTATGAGAAAAGATAAGAGAACCTATGGTAAAGCATCAAATTCCTATGGAAAGATTTGAAAATTA
>CAMXCT020002838.1:29723-84623 GCA_947184155.2 Cladocopium goreaui
GATCATTTGGGGGATGCGTTTTATTTTCCAGTTTTGGCGTTTTGAAACTGGCACATTGCAAAAGTATATTATACTTGCGAGGTGGATGAGGAAAGATCAGGCAATATTGATATAGTTGTTGAACTAATTCATTGCTTAATTGATTGCAGTCTGAAGCACGCATATAAAAAACTCATCGCGGCTGGCTGGGGTTTACTAATTGGGGGGGGCGTCCTTTTATTTGTGGGGGGGACGCCGCTCAAGGGGGGTAGCCTTTCTGAGCTCCCAAAAACAGCATTTTTTAATTAAATTTTAATTAGAAATCGATCATTTGGGGGATGCGTTCTTTTTTCCAGTTTTGGCGTCTTGAAATTGCCACATTGCAAACGTATATTATACTTGCGAGGTGGATGAGGAAAGATCAGGCAATCTTGATGTAGTTGTTGAATAATTAATTGCCCAATTGATGGCAACTTCACAAAAAACATCTGAAACCAGTCTGTTTGGCAATAGTGCGGCTCGACCTACTGAAAGCACAGCTCTTGCAATGAAAGAGAGTCACCTCTTCCCAACATGATGAGCCAACCCACAAGAAACCTCTGAAACCAGTGTGTTTGGCAATAGCGCGGCTTCGACCTAATGAAAGCACAGCTCTTGCAATGAAAGAGAGTCACCTCTTCCCAACGTGATGAGCCAACGCACAAAAAACCTCTGAAACCACTGTGTTTGGCATTAGCGCGGCTTCGACCTAATGAAAGCACAGCTCTTGCAATGAAAGAGAGTCACCTCTTCCCAACATGATGAGCCAACCCACAAAAAACCTCTGAAACCAGTGTGCTGGCAATAGTGCGGCTTCGACGTACGGAAAGCACAGCTTTTGCAATGAAAGAAAGCCACTGGAAGTAATTAGAGGCAATGTCCAGAAGCAGGCAAAGGTAGCTAACATAACAGCAAGACATTGGCAGAGAAAGAGGTACAACACACAAGCATTCAAGCCAGCTGTGTGCCACCCCCGGGCTGCAAGACGCACCCTCCGGGAATCTAAGCCGCTGTGTGCCACCCCCGGGCTGCAAGACGCACCCGCCGGGATTCGAACCTGGGTCCATCGGCCCAAAGCCTATTCAATACCACTATGCCATGGGGGCTTGCCCTAAATGGCAAAAAATGGCTTTATAGAACCACTGACTGGGCCTGGAAGGGGTTTGCCGGAATCAAAAACACAATGCGCAACCCCCCCCTAACCCCCCAACCAAACCCGCAGCCAAACCCCCAAACAACCCCCCCAATTAATAAAACCCCCCCAAATAACCCTCCCCAACCCTTTGGTAGTCGCCTCCAGCTCACGAAAGGCTCTTGCAACGATAAAAAATCAACTTTTCCCATCATCATGAGCCAAAAAACCTCTGAAACCAGTGTGTTTGGCACTAGCGCGGCTTCGACCTAATGAAAGCACAGCTCTTGCAATGAAAGAGAGACACCTCTTCCCAACATGACGAGCCAACCCACAAAAAACCTCTGAAACCAGTGTGTTTGGCAATAGCGCGGCTTCGACCTAATGAAAGGACAGCTATTGCAATGAAAGAGAGTCACCTCTTCCCAACGTGATGAGCCAACCCACAAAAAACCTCTGAAACCAGTGTGTTTGGCAATAGTGCGGCTTCGACCCCCTGAAAGCACAGCCCTTGCACTGATAGAGGGTGCCTTCAAGATGCCCTCTTTTTTTTGGGTTGTGGCTTATCCGGATCCACTTGTATATGTGCATATCAAATTACGTCGTCGTCGTCGTAGAAGTAGTAGCCGTAGTAGCAGTAGCAGCAGTAGCAGTAGCAGTAGCAATAGCAGTAGCAGTAGCAGTAATAGTAGTAGTAGTAGTAGTAGTAGTAGTAGTAATAGTAGTAGTAGTAGTAGTAGCAGTAGTAACAGCAGTAGAAGAAGCAGCAGCAGCAGGAGGAGGAGTAGTAGCAGTAGTAGTAGTAGTAGTAGCAGTAGTAAAAAAAGTGCCACGTTGCAAGAGCATACTTGCGAGGTGGATGAGGAAAGATCAGATTCCTATGAGAAAAGATAAGCAAACCTATGGTAAACCATCAGATTCCTATGAGGGAAGATTCGAAAATGAATGGTAAACCATGAGATTCCTATGAGAAAAGATGAGAAAACCTATGGTAAACCATCAGATTCCTATGAGAAAAGATGAGAAAACCTATGGTTAACCATCAAAATCATTTGAGGGAAGATGAGGAAACCACGTAGAAACCATCAAATTCCTATGAGGGAAGATTCGAAAATGAATGGTAAATCATGAGATTCCTATGAGAAAAGATGAGAAAACCTAGGGTAAACCATAGAATTCCAATGAGACATGATCAGAAAACCTCTGGTAAACAATCAAATTCCTATGAGGGAAGATGAGGAAACCACGTAGAAACCATCAAATTCCTATGAGGAAACATTCGAAAATTAATGGTAAACCATACAAAAATCCAATGAGACATGATCAGAAAACCTTTGGTAAACCATCAAATTCCTTTGAGGGAAGATGAGGAAACCACGTAGAAACCATCAAATTCCTATGAGGGAAGATTTGAAAATGAATGGTAAACCATGAGATTCCTATGAGAAAAGATAAGAAAACCTAGGGTAAACCATAAAATTCCAATGAGACATGATCAGAAAACCTCTGGTAAACCATCAAATTCCTTTGAGGGAAGATGAGGAAACCACGTAGAAACCATCAAATTCCTATGAGGGAAGATTCGAAAATGAATGGTAAACCATCAGATTCCAGTGAGAAAAGAGAAGAATACCTATGGTAAACCAAAATAGGAAGTAACCCTGGAAATTGCAATCCGAATTAAAAAGTAAAAGGGAGCAATAGCAAATTAGTCCCACCAAAAATTTGGGGATCCCGGAGGGGCATGATTAATTGGGGGGTGTTTCACGGTTATTAGGGGGGGAAATCAGCACGTAGAGGACTTTAGTATTGCCCCAAAATTTCCGGTGAAAAAGCGCTTGATTAACTCGGGGGCTTTATTAATCCTACCTCAACATTAATGTGATATATATATATATAATGCAACAATGTATTGAACTAGACTGAATTGTTGGACATTGGCTTTTCCATCGGGCCTTGTGCAGTTTCCTACCTTTACCCGGCACAGCATCCCGCAACCATCCACCGCCATCCATGGTACCGCGCCAGGAGCCCCGAGGTGCTCACCCTGCGTTGCCGCGCCCTGGCAGCAGTCAGGCAAGCTGCAGGCGGCAGTTCCAAGGTCGGTGCCACAGAAGCGTTGGACGCGGCAAAGTTAGCGAAACAGGCGAAGCTCAATGCCAGGGTCCCAGCGTCGCATGATGGCGATGTGATGCGATGAAGCCATGTGTGTTTTACAATGGTGAGATGTCTACCAGGCGTCTGTACCGTGCACTCAGCCACAAGTGTCACCACATGTCACATACACCCACATACTGGTACTATCCACATGTTATGGTTGAAAAGAATACCTGTTTGAGATACTACAGGACATAGATCAAGTTGCCTGCAATGACGTTGAGACACCGATTGAAATTGAGGTGGTAGTGGTTGGGAGTCCAGAAACCTTGGGGTTTGAGAGAACCTCGACTCAAAACTGCTCCGTAATTAGCCAAGGAGTCCCAAACTCTGGAAGTCGAGGCTGTCGTACGTGAAGAGCAAGAGAGGCACGAAGGAATAATTTTTGATTGTGTATATATATATATTTATTTAATTTTATATACTTATTAGATATCTATCTTCTTCGCAGACGCCTGCGAATGTTAGTTGTATTCGTCTCATTCTTGGGTTGGAACTAATTACAGTGCGGTGAACTTGCAGCATCATTGTGCAATATTTTTGCGCTATTTTATTTGCAATTGCTCTTTTCTGTGAGAAGCTCCGCATTCATGAGAACGTCCAGAGAAAGGGGTCTATAGTTTCGTAATGTTTCGTCTATATATAACATTGTTTTCATGTTATATAGTGTGTCATTGTCGTGCCAAAGTTTTCCTACTCACAGCGTGGCAATGGTACTCTGTAATCATAGCTTTGTATAGCATTTGCGTTGCCAGCAACATTCCGCTCCTAGTGCTAAGTCTCAGTTGCCCGATCAGAGTGGAACATCTTGCAGAGGTGGGGTTAGTGATCCACAATCGCCGTTTCATTTGGCTGGCCAGGGCGGCAAAGATTTCTGAGCTGCAATCAGCTGCTAAGCTGGCATGGAAGGAAGGGCGCAACCAGGAGGCATCCTGCCTTGCTCCCATTTGTATCCCCTTGCTCTCTCTCGTGGTCGACAAATTCGATTAGATAACATTGTTAGATGGATTTAAGTGTAGAGAGCACAGAAGCACGCGAAAGGAACCTGCAGAATAATCAATCCAGCAGAACGAGGGATTCTTGGAGAGAACGTGCCCAAACTGCCCAAAGAGTCGAAATCCCAACAGCCGCACTCTAAATGGGTGAAGTGAAGCCCTGTCTTTCAGGTTTTTGAGGGCAACAACCCTCATGACACGTCAAGATACTTGTGAAGGCATGTGATTTTGCTCGTAAGATCTTGTAACCGCTCGTGCCATTGCCATCCATTGCCATACTCATCAATCATCACAATCCGCAACACGTGAAGATACGTGAAAATTGTGAATGTTGCAACGCTGGCGCTAGGCCAAAGAGTTCTTCAGCAAGTTGCAGCGCCTCGATGTGGATTCGGCTTCGTGGCCAACAGCTTTGGCCAGGACCTGGGTATACCTGGGTTCATGATCTTCATGATGTTCATGATGTTTGTGTGTGATCTAGTGTTTTGGATGATTTTGAATGTCCTGAATGTCCTGAATGTCCTGGTTTTGGGACATGACTGAACATGTCACATTGTGTTTAGAAAAACCTGACGTATTTGCAGGGGAGGTTCTTGAAAGCTGGGGGAAGTGCATTGAAGTTTCAACAGACATTCCAATCCGTAAAATGTACTAAATATGATTTAAATTGATTTAAGATGTACAAACTCCCTTAGTGCGCCATGAGGATCCACGTTGCTGAGAAGAAGCCGGAGGAGGCCGTGAAACTCTCGACCGACTCGTTGGCCAGGATCCCGTGGACACTTGAGGACTGAGCGAAGACATCCAAAGAAAATAACGACATAATCGACAGAATCGACATAGATACATGTGATAGTCGCATTTGACTCCAAGTGATACATGTGATACGACCTGACTGATACTATTTGTACTTGACTAATCTATAATACTAATCTATATGTCTACTAATCTCATTTAAACATTTAATCTTCAGTTTTGGTATTGTAACTGAATTGTAACTATAATGCAAATATATTGTGCGGATATGGTACGAAAATCATAAGGCAGACCTGCGTGATTACTTACTAAGACTTACAAAGCCGGAGCAAAAGGGGTTTCGCCATGGACGGCAAAATGCTGAGGGACGATTCACCACAGGGCATGCTGAGTTGCACTTGGTGCGGGCGATGGCACACCATGCTATGGGCAATGACCAGGAGGCTCCGCCAGGGGAGCGAGAGCAGTGAGTGGCAAGCCTTCACATGATCTTCAATATATTACTGGGCAACCAAGACCAGATGATTATATATAGTCAACCTGGTGGTTCGCTACTGTATCGCATTGATTCGCGCGACTCGATCCAATTTAACTTCTGGGCCCATGGAAGAACACAATAGGAACTTTAGCCATGCAAAGGCAAGACCCTCAATAAGATCCATGAAAACAAAGATTTGAGGATGAAGCCATGGCTTCAAGAACAAACGTTTGAGAGTACATGCAGTTCAATTCAGCTGGTGGCCACACCTGCCACACCTTTGAACAAAAGCATGCTCAGCATCGTTGATCAATTTCAACTAGGAAAGCTGAACTTCCGTGCAACTCTTCCACATTTTTTCCATGCACCATGCATCAACTTGTTTCAAAGTCTTGGCTTGGGGATCTTGGCTCAGGCACGTGATGACTATCACCATGCCAAGAGATTGGGCGGCTTGTGCGAGGAGTCACAACATGATTTTGAGGAGCTGAAACTGAGTTGCATTCAGTTGCATCAGTTGCATTTGCGAGGGGTTCTGTCTTGTTCTTTCTAGATTCTTCATGATTCTTTTAGTATTTTAGTGTTGTAATTGGAATTCAAATGAATTCAATGTGTGGAGCTCGCTGTTCTCTGGGTTTCTTGCTTTGCCCGGCCTTGATGCATACAACTGGTACTGGTATAGTTTCAATGCATGAAGTACTCGACTGAGTCGGGACGCAGTTCCACAGGTGCTTTCAGCTGAGTGCAGACCCATTATTTGACTTTGTCTCAGTAGTCTTCCTGATAGCTAGCAAAATATGTAAATGGATGTAAATGGTATTAGTAAATTGCGATGCTTAAAACAAAAATCAAAAAAGATCAACTTATAACATATAAACCATGCCTTTGACACACTCGCGAGCCCTTGGTCCAAGGAAAGTGAAGCTGGGATGCTCGGATGCAAATAGCAGGTGGGTGGGTCCCAAGGCTGCGAAGATCTCATCAGGAAGGTGTGCACGCGTGCGTTTCTTGATGCTGACAAAAGCGCACAAAAGCCTTGAGTTGAACACCACCTGCTGACATGAAGAGTGCATTTGAAGATGCTGGAAATTGATGGAACGTGTGGTTTTAGGGATCATTGCAAGCCAACCCGTAAGTGAAGTCCTGAGTGAAGCAGGTTTGTTGGGTGTTGGAAGGCACTAGTGCCAGTCACTAGTCCTTTTTCTACCTAAACAATCCTAAAATATCCTAAGCATATTTATTTGTTCATCGAAGGAAGTTTAGAAGTCAAACTTCCGACAATATGGACAGATGAAAAGCAGAGATGGGAAGAGCCAGAGAAGAGAAGAGAAGAAGAAAGAATATCAAAAAGGAGAAAGTCTCAGAAGAAAGAAGATCCAGGTGCGCGAAAAGGTAGAAAAGTCGCGATTCACCGTGTTTTTCCAATGACTTTAGGCTCCGGAGGGTCCAAAAGTAGGCTCGCTAAAGCGGCGGGTGCGGAGCCATGTGGTCAGATGAGAGAAGGAAAGTTGCACGCCGTTGTGGCGCGCTTCCAAGCCAAAATGCACAAAACACTCCAGCTTCGGAGCACTTTTAGAAGTTGAGATGTCGAAAAAGTGCACGCCGTTGTGGCGCGAAGAACATCTCGAGGTCAAAATGTACAAAACACCACATGCTCGCGCCACTTTTGGACGTTGAAGCGTCGTTTAGCGGGTATTGTGACGTGAGGTTTTGTAGCATTTCCAAAATCAATGGCAGGCGTGCGGCATTTGAAGAGGACCTGCGAATATACATTTTCCGTGGCAGGCGCAGTTCAAGAGACATGTTCATCAGAGATGTTAGGAGGCGAGGGCGCTGATTTCCTGAGAGGGGTTGCATTTTGGAGCATCAGATCTTCAGTTTTGGGAAGATGATTTTGCGTGACAGGTGCAGCACTTCGTATGGCCTGGCATCACTTCTTCCTGGCAGGCGCAGTACTTTAGACAGGTGGAATCTCGAGTGGAAAAATCGCAAAACGCACTGGCACGAGGCCGCCAGCTCTGCACTCAACTTTCTATTTTTGAAAGAAGTCTCGCAGAATTGCTGCGTTTTTGATGCGGTTCAAAAATTGCGGGCGTCTCGCAGAATTGTCTCGTTTTTGATGTTGTCAAGGTCAAAAATTGAGGAAGTATCGCAGAATCGCTGCGTTTTCAAGCTTCCAGTTAGACAGACAGACAGAAAGAAAGAAAGAAACAGATAGATAGACAGATAGGCAATTACAACTACAACTGCCACTACACTACACTACACTGCTGCTACAGTTACAAATACAAATATACTACGCTACATTACACCACACTAATTACACTACACTACACTACATCTAATTACGCTACACTGCGCGAATTACACTAACAACTGCAACAACAACAACAACTACAACTACAACTACTACTACTACTGCTGCTACTACTACTACTACTACTACTACTAAACTACTACTACTACTACTACTACTACTACTACTATCACCACAACTACAACTACAATTACATCTACACTAATTACACTGCAGCACACTACAACATACTACAACTACAACTACAACTGCAACTAAAACCACACTACATTTTACACAACACTGACACTACACTGATTACGTTGCATTACACTACAATTACTGCAACTACAACTACAACTACAACTACATTACATTACGCTACACTACACTACACATACTACACGACACGACACTACACTCATTACACTGCACTACGCTACAACTACAACTACACTACCTTACACTAGGCTACGCTACACTTCACCACACTACACTACGCAACACTACACGACATTACACTGCAATACACTACACTAATTACACCACACTACGGCTACAACTGCAACTGCGCTTGCCAAACAATTATCTAATTATACCACATTACAGCTACAGCGCCACTACACTACACCACAACTACAGCTACAGCTGCAACTACACCTGCACTACACCTTACTGCATCCAGCAGCTGTGGTAAGGTGACAACTGCAACCATCGCAGCCACGCCAGAAAACACTCCAACCACCTTTCGGTCCATCAGTGGCTTCGCTTTGCCATCCGTGACTCACAACAACCAACCTCTCCTATAGGTTTCCTATTTTTGAAACTTCCGCCACCGCCTTGCGCGGTACTACTGGCAGACTTCATATGATTCATATGTGAATCGTGCATGATGTGGCATGGTGTGCACCGTGCGCGGACATATGCGGACATACACACGGGACACCCTTTGTATCTTCACGGTGTAGCACAAACTGGTGACCTGATAGGTCGACTCTTGGGACATGGCCGACCCATGCTGACCCGTCTCCCGTCATCGCTGTCAGGATTTGGCTATCCCAAAGCCAAGGCCCGTAGTTTGGTGTCAGATGTCAGGACAATGTCAGGTGGATGCACGGGAAAAATATGGAAAAATCATGTGAAGCGGCACGGCCCAATATTGCTATGTACTACGCAGAATAAAAGATACGCTATGTATATTATTATATGCATATATTGAGTCATGTGTCTTTATGCATTGGATGTATTGCTCATATTGTTCATGTGTCCGTCTGATCATGCATGCCGACAGCCAGAACTACAAACAGCATCACCCTCGGAAGCAAGCGACACAGTGAGTGAAAAGAACATCTGGTAAGTACTGAAAATTACTCTCTAGGGCCAGACACTAGGATCACTAGGGATGATCAATGATCACTCTACACATGCAAATTCTCCCCAAAATTGACTTCCAGGTGGCGGCTCCCATGGCGGCTGAGGCGGGAAATCCTTGGGGCCGGTAGTGAAGTGCTGGTGGGACTGAGCGAAGAGCTATCGGCTGACAAGCTCAGGGTTTCCATATTGGAAGTCTTGAGACCAAATATGATCAAATAGATTTGTACTTTACCATATCCAAACATCTTCAAACCATACTTTACCAATTTGTCTATATATTTGTTCTATGGGCCTGACTATAGAACAAGTTGACTCTGGTGCCCTCAGGCAATCTATGGCAATCTCAATCACGAAGCCACACAGACTCTCCAGTCATCCAACCAGAAATGTCACAAAAAATCAATCAGGCTCACATATAAACACACAGAATTACAACATATTATACACACACATGTATGAAATTACATACACTATCAAATTAGTGTAATCATGATATCATACAATTGCAGTTAAACAATGTTAAGCATGCCAAGAGTTTCAATGCTGCGCCACAGCATCCGGTCCCAGCCAGGCAGCCAAAAAGGTGGCGCCTTCACCTAGGCAGACGCAGCCGACGCAGCCGACGCAGCCAAATAAAAAGAAGCAGCCAGAAGCCGAGGCACATCACGGCACATCACGGCACATCAACAGACATCACCAGACAGCAATCGAGAGAAATTCTACGAAATTCCCATATCCAACATGATCATAATATCATGATCAAAACATTCTTTGCATTCCTTTGCCATTGAAATCAAGTGTGTTTGTGTTAAGCTTGGAATTCTTGTGCAGGATTGTGTGGAATGAAGTTATGGGGGATACATGGCTTGAGGGTTCCGCTCTGTGCCTCTGTGTCGGTGTTAAATTTTGGACTTACCCTGACCGCGACAAGAAAACAAGCAAATCCTCGAGCCACTCCCACAGTGCCCCTCTGTGTTTGTTGCAGGCAGCTCCTTCAGCTCCCAGTCTCGTGGCAATTGAAACAAAATGTGACAAAATGCAACAACATGCAACGAAGCATGATCGAAAATGATCGAAACGTGATCGAAACATGGTTGGTAGATGCAAGCATGCTGCTTGAGTTGAACATATTGAAAAACTGTGGGCAGATCAGAAGGGATCAGTTCCTTCGTGACTGCAGGAACCTCCACATTGCAAGTGATAGTCTTGGATGTCCGTTTATCTTCCTTGTTATATATTAATTACACATATAAAATTATATTATTATATACAATATAAGTCAATATAATGTACACACACATATATATATATGTATGCGTCCTTTTTGCGCGGATGTATTATTGATACTGCACTCCAATATGTATTAATATGTGAATTGATATTGAGTGATATACTGAATACTGAATAAAGTGTCAGATTGCCATCACAGTTGAAAGTGACAATCCAATTTATATGTGCTGGTTTATTATCAATCTGGCATTTATCCATGTGACATCGTCTTAGAGGTCTTAGAGAGAATTTGAGCTACGAGTGGGTTTGCTGCGCACCATACCTGCAACCATTTGCAACACTGAATGACGCGCCCCAGGAGGGGAGACTCTTGGGCTGCTTCTGCGCGCGAGACGTGAGGAGGAAGATGGACAGCTCAAGACTGCCAAGGTGCTTTGCGGTCAGGCGCATGGACCGGGATTTACTGGGCGACAAAACAACCTCTGGTTTCACAAGCGCTCGAAGTGTAAAATGCAAACTTTAACATCACGGTGTCGCTCGATTGTCATATTTTGTCATGCTGCTTCGAGCGCCTGAGCCGAATGACAATGACAGATGCAAACTGCAATGCACCATCCGAGTTGCAAGAATCCTCTGGTTCATCATGGTATGCTATGGTTCTGCCCCATTACATTACCCCATGGACATTGCCTGACAGCCTGCATTTGTTTTGGCCCCGCGACACGCATGGCAAGGTGTTGAGACTCTCCCCGAATCTTGCACAAGCAGTGCTGTGCATCGGACGTATCGAGCCTTGGAACATTTATATAGTGGCAATAAAAAGACTATTGTATTATGATGTGCTTTGTGGCTTTGCTTTTGAATGAGTTTCTCTTTTCTTACCAGTTCCATCTCCGAATCGTGCAATTGTATTACTATATTTTCTGGCTCATTTTCCTCAGGTATTTGATTCCATTTTGAGCCTTTGTGTGTTCTTGTGAGTTTAACTCATCATAACTTGTCATAAGATATCATAAGATTGAAGTGGAATGACAGTCCTGTAGTACAGCCCGGCCAGGCTTACATGGTACTTGCATGTACTAGTACTTTTTGAGATACAGTACTTATTCATGCAATGAATGACTCAATGAATCTCAATGATCTCAATGACTATATGCCTACTATATGCTTTGGTGTGTAACCTAAGGAGCTGCACAACGTAGAGTACGAGAACGTGCTGAAGCTTTTCAGCAAGGTGTCGGTCTTTGTTTTCAGATATGCAGCTTCATGTAGCTTGATAAATCTGCCGCGGGTTTTCTGGGCATGGCTGTGCAGTCTCGTTCATGGGATGTACATGTTGAATGTACATGTTGAATTGAAACGTGTGACATTTCATGTCTTTTCACGGCCATGGACAAATGGATGTCACGTTGAAACTATACTCATCCTATAGATGCTCATGACATCTCATGACATGGTAGACTTGAGAAATCAAACATTTTCAAGCGCTGATCTCTGTGGAGGTCCACCCAAGCGTTGTGAAGAAGGCACGCGGCAGAGTGATCAAGCTTGAATACATGGTCTAACTGACTGGTGCCAGACTGGAAAATCTGCATGGTCGGTTGGGCAATCTGAATGTGAATGGTTGCGCAAAGTCGTGAAATCTCGATTGATTTTGTATGAGAACTCAGGCATATGTATTGCAATTCCGATTTGGCAAACTGGCTTCATCTGGCTTCCTCCAGCCAGCATGCATCACGTATTCTTGTATTTGCCCGCCCTCTCAGAACTTGTGAAACACATGTAAACTCCCATCATGAGCTTGGAGATGCTGAGAGCAAATGCATAGCAAATGCTTCCGCTAACGTTCTTTCTGCCAGGGTCCGGGACGTGTCGAAGCACTTTCCCTCCGAGCTGCTGCTTATGAGCGCAGCAAAGATTGGGACGCTGCGTGACTTGGCGACCTCGGCCCTTAATCTTTGCCATGGCTGATGTTTCGGACATGTGTTTCTCCTCATCCGTTCTTCCAATATTTTTGTTTATCGAAGGAAGTTTAGAAGTCAAACTTCCGACAATATGGACAGATGAAAAGCAGAGCAGGGAAGAGGCAGAGAGAAGAGAAAGATCAGAAGGAAAGAAGATGGAGATGCGCGAAAAGGTAGGAAAGTCGCGAAACATTGTGTTTTTCCAATGGTTTGTGGCTCCGGGGGGTCGAAAAGTAGGCTCGCTAAAGCGGCGGGTGCGGAGCCAGCTGGCCAGATGAGTGATGAAAAATTGCACGCCGTTGTGGCGCGAAGCAGATTTTCAAGTCAAAATGTACAAAACACACCAGGTTCGGACCACTTTTGGAAGTTCAGATGTCGAAAAAGTGCACGCCGTTGTGGCGCGAAGCACATTTCCAAGTCAAAATGTACAAAGCACCACATGTTCGCGCCACTTTTGGAGGTTCGGATGTCGAAAAATTGCACGCCGTTGTGGCGTGAAGGACATTTCGAAGTCAAAATGTTAAAAACACCAGGGGTTCGGACCACTTTTGGAGGTGTCGCTTCGCTTCAATACACTACAGGACATTACACTACACTACACTCCAGTACACTACATTACACTACATTACACTCCAGTACACTCCGCTACATTAAATTACACTACACCACACTACATTACATTGAATGACACTGCAACACAGATAGACAGGTAGACAGCTAGACAGATAGACAGATGAAAGGGAGAGATAGATAGACAGGTAGGTAGATAGATAGATAGATAGGTAATTAGATGAAAGAGAGAGAGAGAGGCCAGCTGGGTAGATGAGATAGATAGATAGATGGCTAGACAGATAGACAGACAGAAAGACAGACAGATCGATAGACAGACAGACAGACAGA
Source organism: Cladocopium goreaui (assembly GCA_947184155.2). Lineage (NCBI taxonomy): Eukaryota > Dinophyceae > Suessiales > Symbiodiniaceae > Cladocopium > Cladocopium goreaui. The sequence goes on from CAMXCT020002838.1 coordinate 43,024, forward strand.
CAGATAGATAGATAGATAGATAGATAGATACATCGATAGATACATAGATCGATAGATGGAGAGATAGATAGATACAAAGAGAGATAGATAGATAGACAGAGAGATAGAGAGATAGAGAGATAGATAGATAGATCGATAGATAGATAGATAGATGGACAGATAGATAGATAGATAGACAGGGAGGCAGATAGACACCACTGCGCTACATTACACTACCTTCCACTACACTTCACTACATTACACTACACTACACTCCACTACACTACAACTGCAACTGCAACTACACAACTACACTCCACTACACTACATTACACTGCACTCAATTACAGTCAACTACACTACGCTACATTACATTACACTACACTCCACTTCACTACATTACACTACACTACACTACTCCCACTACACTTCACTACATTACACTACACTACACTCCACAACACTACAACTACACCTACACAACTACACTCCACTACACTCCACTACACACCACGACACAACATTACAGTACACTACATCCCACGACACTACACTACAACTACCCAACTACATTCCACTACACTCCACGGCACTAAATTACACTACACTACAGTACATGACACTACACTACACTACATTACACTACACTACTACACTACACTACTACACTACACTACCTTCCACTACATTTCACTACATTACACTACACTATACTCAACTACACTACAACTACAACTACAACTAAACTCCACTCCACTACACTACAGTACACTACACTACATTAGACTGGATGACACTGCACGATAGATAGACAGGTAGACAGACAGACAGACAAACAGATAGATAGATACATGGAGAGATAGATAGATACATAGATAGATAGATAGACAGACAGACAGATAGATAGATAGAGAGATAGATTGATAGATAGATAGATAGATCGATAGATAGACAGATAGATAGACAGATAGATAGATTAGATAGGTAGATAGGTAGATAGGTAGATAGGTAATGAGATGAAAGAGAGAAAGGGAGAGATAGATAGATCGATAGATAGATAGATACATAGAAGATAGGCTGGTAGGTAAGTAGATAGTCAGAGAAAGAGAGAGAAAGAGAGGAGACCTCAAGCACCTTTCGGTCCATCAGTGGCTTCGCTCTGCCATCTCTGATTCACAACAACCAACCTCTCCTATAGGTTTCCTATTTTTGAAACTTCCGCCACCGCCTTGTGCGGTACTACAGGTAAAAGATATATCGATCTTTAACATATTTGAAATTATTTGAATATCTTTGAGATATTAGGGATACCTGTTGTATTCCTGCAACCGCAGAATCAAAGATTCAGGATCGGTAGTGCAAATATGTGCGCATGCTGTAATCATATTTACCTGGCACAGAACTTGGAGCTGTGGATGGCTGTGAATGGCTGTGGATGGCTGTGGTCTATCTTTCCGCAGACTGAACCCCCAGGTGTGACGAGTTGGAAGCTCTAGTGCCTTTGTTGCCAGCTGCCAAGCTATCTCCAGAGGCGACCTGAGTCGGTTTCAGAGCTGAAACAACTCACTTTTTAAAGGGATGGAGATGTTGGCGCCTTCATGTTGGATGCTTTAAAGGAATTGAAATGATCTCAAATTGTATGCGCCATGTGCCCTAGAGGTTGAGAGATCAGGATAGATGTGTGGCAGAATGCTCGGCAATCGCCTCACTCACAGGAAGGTTGGGGCCCGCAGCCCGAGCAGAATGTTGTGCTGGGTCGTCTTGCACGCGCAAGGCGCGCTGCTTTTCTTGGTGGGTTTTCTGAGACTGTTTGTTTCAAAGTCATTCAAAGTCTAGATCCCCTAAGGGGAGCTTCAGTCTGATCGATGAAGCTGTATGTTCCTGATTGTTCCTGAAGATATGTTCATTTTGAGGTTCATGAGATTCTGGCAATTGTTGAGCCATCCATCTTTCGCCAGGTGGCATGCAGGACGGCGGAAAGCTGCCACCTCCCTGGCAGAGCAGCTCATGGAGACTTGTCATAACTTGTCCGGCACGGGCAAAAAGATGGCAAAAAGATAGCATGCTGCAGCTAAGTTGGAGACGGTGGAGCTGGTTTCAGCCAGGATCTTCACCCTCTCTCTTGCTCGGACTGCTTCTCCTCATGGAGTTTCAATATGTTTCAATATGTTTCAATATGTTTCAATCAACTTCATAGACTCGACGAAGGCTGCCCGTCAAATCTTGCTTGGAAAGTTGCAGGGTGTTGCAAGTTTATTGAAGAATATTTGATTGACAACATCAGTATTGAGATCGATTGGGGATTTTCTGATTTCACTCCAAACAAACTTTCTCGGATTCTAACCTTCCTTATCTTCCTTGTCGTGCAAGGGGCACCTGAGGAAAGCTGTCCGACTGAACTGGGTGCCTGCGAAGTGGCTTGTGCCGTTCTCATGGTCCCTGGCCAGCAAGTGACAGCTGGTGACTAAGGATTGATAGGTTGGAACGGTTAGAACAGCTAGAGCAATTAGAACGGTTCGAACAGTTAGAACAGTTAGCACGGTTGGAGCGGTTAGAACAATTATATAGAACGGTTGGAAACGGGGTTCTAAAGCGGAACACTGGATCGGGTGCGTATTGCGAGAATTGGTGGAATACGGATTCTTCTGTCATCCTTGTCAATGAAGATTACTGCCTTTGTTCCACGCTCTATTTGGGTTCAGATCATGCAATTGGTATCAGAGCAGTGAGGAAAGCAGTTCAGAATGCCCATTTCTTCTCACGTCTTATTTCGCCTCCTCGATTCAGCGCTCCACGTCGAGCATCCCTGGACAATGTCAGAGCCGAGGAAAGGGGGGATGCAGCTGTTGCCCTGGCGGTGATGGTGCGTTGTTTGGTGGAGCATCGTGCGACTTCAGCCATGGCCAGTGAGCCCCTCGGCCAAGATATGATGCCCGGAGTCACCCCCACCTCCAAGCGTAGCCAGGCACCACATTGCCGTACATTATGCTGCCTGGATAGGCTCTCACACGTAAATGGTGCCTATTCCGTAAAGGGCTTAAGGTTGAAATGCAATGGCATAATGATATATATATATACGTATAATTATATATATATAATTTGGTATAATATGTATAATTTGGCGCTATGATGATGACAGTCACTGAAAGTCAGTCAAAAAATGATACTTGTAATGCAACAACCAAACACAATATACTAATATCTGCTATCCCAGAGGGTTCCGAGAGAAAATTACCCACTTCCATAAAAGAGGAGTTGATGCACCATCAACTTGCCCAGTTTGGTGTGCGGCGTTATGCGCCATTGTTCCGCGGAGGACGGGAGATGCAAACAGGTAATGCCCAAATACCAGTGCTGTTCCAGATTCAAAAGTGTGTGCCTATGCTGTTTTGGTTTGACTTTAGGCACAAGCACGTTGAGGCCAAAATTTGCCCGGTTGATATACACCAAAATAATGCATACCATATCCAATGTATAGGCTGGTTGCATCTATAATAAATCTACTGGCAGACATTGTGACATGAGTGTCCGTGCAATATAGCGTGTCAACACCACGATGCTGATATCAACGAAGAATGATCAAGAATATATAGTCGAGGATTTTCTTTTGCGTGCCTGAGCCGTCTAAAGATGTCCGAAGCATTTTCAAGTAATTGACTTTGCTCCTGTAAGTGCCATGACTCGACCGTGGGAGAACCTATTGGAGCAAGTCTTGCGGTCATCTTGAGCACAGACCCGAGCACATCCGTAAGAGATGTCGCAGACAACTGCACTGAAGACCCGCAACTCGTTTTCGCAGGAACTGGTCCATGTAATATCGCCCACGATGAAGGAAGGGGTTTCTGATCCTTGTCAGACAGAGATGTGGGGCGTGTCGGGATGTATCAGATTGATTATATCAGCAAAGTCCGCATAACTCTGCGTTTAATACACCTGAAATCAAGGTCTCCAACGATGATTTCAATCATTCCCGTTTTGCTGTGCCAAGTCTGGACTTGGATATTTGTCAGACAATTGATGCCAGTGGCATTGGTGGCTTTGCAACAACGCGACTTGCTCACCATAGCGAAACCATGTCGTTCATGGTGGTTCCTGCATCCACTAAACCCATAGCCAATGAAGCACCAAGGAGCGCTCGGTGGCTGAAGTTGTTGGCTTTGCCACTTGGACTCTTTGCCTTTCCCATCCAGCCCCATCAAGTCCCTATTTTACGATGCAAATTGATTTCTCCTCAGTTGACATGATCCAGTGCAATAGGCCATTTTTGAAAGATAAAACAGAAAGAAATCACAATCGTGACCATCGTGACAATCGTGACCTACATATACAGTAATTAGCCAGCCCACAAAAAACGAGCAGCGTTGAGAGCAAACTGCATTGCTGAAGATATCTGAAAATCGAAGCAAACTGTCTGGATAAGCGCATTTCTCTTTCTCAGCGTGTTTTTTGACGTTCATAACATGTCTCGACTTTGCCATATCAGAATGAACTCCTACTATCAGATTGGCCTCATCATGAAAGAGCGTGGCGACATTTTGGAGGCCACGATGAGAGACTTCATGAGCAGTTATGATGTGTCTAGATTATCTAGTGAAATTTTGTGATCACTTCAGTTCAAAGCAAAGCTTCCAAGAAGATGATAAACAGCTGCGGCAGGCCTGCCGCCTATATCAGCGTTCGGTGATGATGGCTCCTGATCATGCATCCTTATCTCTAAACCTAATGCACCTTAGCCTGCATTTGGCAACCGAATTTGAATAGTATCACATGTTGAACAGTGAATGAACCATGACCATGATCAATCTGAGTAAAATATTGACCAGCGTAACATCATGGTATTGCCGGCTCAGCGTGTTCAGCGTTTCAAAAAAGAGGTTAAAGGATTTTAAAAGCATTCCTTCCTGCTTGATCTTTGTTTGACTATGCTAAGGCACACCTATACCTTGCGCCGGGATGACTTGCGCGCTCTGGCGTGGGGCAAGCGCTTTCTGGCGCAGAAACCACAACTGTTCGGATCATTTCTGGCAGCTTTGGATGGCAAGGCGTGCCTTGGAAATCGAGCACCAGACTGACCTGCTCTCTGGGTTGTTAATGTTGTTATGGTTGTTGGGATGAGAATAGCGCCTTGAGCCCCTTGGACACCTTGGTGACTTTTTTACGGGTGCTGAAAGAAGCTGGTGTTTTTTGGGCCTTGCCCCGACTGATCAAACAATCAACTCCCAATATCTCCAAATATGCTGTATAAATGAGCATTGCATGAGCATGATATATAAATGAGAGATAATGAGACAAAGGAATGACCCAGCCCAATAGACTTCTGCCTGCTTGAGTTGGACCTCACGGAAAGTCAGAGGCGCTTTAAGTGCCACATCTCACTTTCGAATTTCTTCAGTGCCCAACTTTGCAAGCATTTCGTATATGGTCCAAAGATGTCCAGTGTTCATGCTCATTTCAGTCGCATGTGTTCTCCATCATAGTCCTGAAGCATCCGTAAACTAAGGGTAAACGACGATGCAAAGATCTTTGACATAAAAGACTTTGACGCTGCGAATGAGTTTCACGCGCCTAAGCAAGCATTCCCAGGATGCATTGTCTTGTGGGACGGATGTCGATCAGCGCCAGATTTCCATAGATTCCAAGTTACGCCACGTTCATCAATATTCAGTATGCCGCTCTAGGATGCTTTGGCCATTGGACTATCAATTTTCAAGCTGCTTTTCCTGGCGCAGCCTCGGCTGTTCGAAAGCAAGAACGATCCCAATTGGTTGAAGTTCCTCAGCATGAATTGGAGCGTGGCGAGGGCAATCCCAGGGTCTAGAACGAGTCATTGAAGGACTTACCTTTCCGATTCTTTCCGGGCCTTCCAGAATTTCAAACAGCTTTCTGTAGCTCCGCCGATCCTACTGCAATTCACCAGAGGCCTTCATTGGCATTCCGAACAGCCAAGTTTTTTCCCCCACATCTTTGTGTGGTGTTCTTGTTTTTAGTTGGGCACTCCCGCGCTTGCTCCTCCCGCCACTGCTCCTCCCGCCGCCTCCTCTCACACAATTACACAGCACTTACTCACACACAACTCACACACAACTTACTTACACACAACTTACACACAACTTACACACAACTTACCCACACACAACTTAGCTACACACAACTTACTCACACACGACTCACACACAACTTCCTCACACAACTACTTACTTACACACAACTTACGCACAACTTACTCACACACAACTTACTCACACACATCTTACTCACACACAACTTACTCACACACAACTTACTCACACACACAGATGACTCACACAGATGACTCACACACGACTTCCTCACACACGACACACGACACACACACACACACAAACACACGACTTACTCACACATGACTCACACACACACAACTTCCTCACACACAACTTACTCACGCACAACAACTTACTCACACCTAACTTGTTCACAAACGACTTGTCCAGACACACAACTCACACACACAGATTACTCACACACGATTACTCACACGCGACTCACACACACAACTTACTCACACGACTCACACATGACACACACACAACTTACTCACACACAACAACTTACTCACACCTAACTTGTCCACAAACGACTTGTCCACACACAACTTACTCACACACACACAACTTACTCACAATCGACTCACACACAACTTCCTCACACACAACAACTTACTCACACCTAACTTGTCCACAAACGACTTGTCCACATACAACTTACTCACACACAACGTGGCAGGCGTGGCACTTATGACGCTGGGCTGGCTCTGGTGGCCCGCTTGGTTACAAGTTGACGCCGTTGTCGCCGCGCACTTGGCGATATCGACCTTCACTTTGCATGGCAGGCGTGGCGATTGGCGACATGGACCTGCACTTTGCATGGCACTTGGCGACATCGACCGTCACTTTGTGTGGCAGGCGTGGCACTGGGCGACATGGACGTGCCCTTTGCGTGGCAGGCGTGGCACTTATTGGCACTGGGTTGCCTCTGGTGGCGCGCTTGGTTCTCGTTTGGCGCCGTGGTCGCCGCGGCTGTTTGCGTGGCAGGCGTGGCGCTTGGCGACATCGACCTTCACTCTGCGTGGCAAGCGTGGCACTTGGCGACATGGATCGTCACTTTGCGTGGCAGGCGTGGCTGACTCTGGTGGCGCTTGGGCCCCGTTTGGCGCCGTGGTCGCCGCGGCCGCTTGCGTGGCAGGCGTGGCACTTGGCGACATCGACAGTCACTTTGCGTGGCAGGCGTGGCACTTGGCGACATGGATCGTCACTTTGCGTGGCAGGTGTGGCACTTACTGTATGGCACTGGACTGGGTCTGGTGGCGCGCTTGGTTCCCGTTTGGCGCCGTGGTCGCCGCAGCTGTTTGCGTGGCAGGCATGGCGCTTGGTGACATCCAGGCAGCAAGTGAATCCATCTCTCTAAAGTACGACTTTGTCACACACAACATGGTCACGCGTAATCTTTCACATATATCTCTAGATCTCTCACATGCAACTTTATCGCACGCAACTTTGTCACACACAACTCTTTCGCACACAACTTTTTCACACACATCTCCCTCACACACGACAACTTTGTCACCCACAACTTTGTCACACACAATGTTTCACACACGTCTCTTCCACATGCAACTTTGCCATCTTTGTCACACACAATTTTGTCACACACACAACTTTGTCACTCACAGTTCTTTCACACGCAACTTTGTCACAGACAACTTTCTCACACACAACTTTGTCACACACAACTTTGTCACAAACAAATTTGTCACACACAACTCAACACTTTCACACACAGCTTTGTCACAGACAATCTTTCACACAACTACTCGTACTTCGTCACACACAACTTTGTCACATACAATTTTTGTGATATACAATCTTTCACACACAACTCTTTCAAACACAACTTTGTCACAGGCAATCTTTCACACACAACTTTGTCACACAACCCTTCACATACAATTGTTTAAAATTATTGATCCTCCACCATCTCCATTGTTCTTTCTGCTTTTTCCATGCTGCTTCAACCACTTTTTCTGATTATTAGAAGAAAAATTGATTTGTGGGGTTATCCGGTCCTTTAATCTTAACTTTAATTCAAAAGTGGTTCCATGATAAAGGTGCTTTCGGCCGTGGTACTGAGGCGTTTGCGAACAATGGAGATTGAATCGCACATTGTTGGTCCCGGAGTATTGTCTCTGATGGAGGATGTTTGTCATTGTTTGTCATTCTTGCCTCGGGCATCTTGCCATACCTCGCCATATCTTGCCTCACTTTGCTTGGTTCGTGGCAATTTTTCCTTGGCAGATGGCAGGATTCATGGAGGCGCCGCAGCGACACGGACTACTTGGACTCAACCATGTTGAGCGGGGCGCAGCGACATTGGCAGATTCTGCGAAGGCTGTGTGCCATGTGCCATGGCATTCCATGGCAATCCATGGCATTCCATGGCATTCCATGGCTTCATGTTTCATCGATGGTCATAAATCTTCATGGTGTGTGCCATGTGACAATGTGGGAACAGTAGGTCGAGAATCGGTGGAGTACCGGAGAAACTATGATAAGCCATTGGTAGCCATTGGGGGTCACCGGCAGCAATCCAAGAGAGACAAAGTAGGTGCTGAAGCAAAGAGGTTTGAATTTATGACGCTGTTTCATTCATTATCATCAGGATCCCTTTATCCTCCAACCAAATGTGTTGGTTACGGCATGTTACGGCCAAACACTTTGATATGAAGTATCAGTTCTTTTGTTTGCCAAACATCTCCGAAGCTATTTGCAGTGCTGAGGCTAGAGAGGTGCTGCAAGGCTGGGTTCTGCAGCAACATATTCAATCTGGAGGGGTGGTCCCAAGAATGTGTGTTTTGACCACCGCTCTACAAGTAGCCGTAACTAGCTAACTAGCCTGGAGGATCTTGAGGATCTTGAGGATCTTGAGGATCTTGAGGATTGTGCGGTAGCCGCAGCTGTAGAGTCATCACGGCAATTTAAATTCCTTGCCTCCAACTATAACTACTTGATGTATTTGATGTTTCTGTAAGAGCATCAGAGTGGGCATTCAAACTCCGGAACGCCCTTGGCAACTGGAGGGCCATGAGCTGCACATGACCTCTGTGCGCAATGAGAATGCCTACTTCAGCTGCATCAAGGACGCTCCGGTGGGTTTGGGGCATGGCATGGCAGAGGATGGCAGGGCATGCAGGTGGGGCAGTGACAAGGAATTAGAGATTTGGAAGCAGGCAGACATAGGCAGAGGCATTGTTCTGAGAATTTATGGGTGTGTTCAGACCTATCAGGTCAAACATGTAAGAATTTCTCCCGCATAACACCGAGTCTCTTAGTCAATCTCACAACAAATAGGTTTGAGGCAGAGAGAGGAGAGAGAGAGAGAGAGAGAGTGAATGTGCGCTCTGCAGGACATCTTGATGCAAGAAAGTAAAGCACCAATTCCGAAGGCGCCTGCATCTTTCAAACCCATGTAACTAAGCAGCAACGATTTCGCTATCAGCTCCGACTAGCCGCTGCCATTACTCATCCAAGTCTGCTACCCTTGGTTTCGAAACGGACCTGATTCGGCACCAGGGCGCTCCAACTCATGAGTTTTGCATAGTTTTGCTCGCATCGGTGTCCTGAGTGATGCAGACCATTTCGCATCCCCGTTGAACTAAGGTTCATAGTTGGAGATTCTCACGTCCTTTCATTCGCTTGGCAATTTCTGGAATTTGATGCTTGGTAAAGGTGGTACTGTAGCTGACAAAGTGCATGCGATGTGGATATTCATCACATTTTGTATCAGTTTGTGCAGTTTAATTGTTGCCATATTGTTGCCACCTATTTTCTCTTCAACGGTGCCCGCATGCATCAATATTCTTGGTTCAGACCAGACATGTAGGTAGCAACAACTCTGGCTATGGCAATGAACCACATTGTGAATCCCTATAGGTACACTCACACATTCATATATTCATATGTATACTTATAAACAGATCTTAAATGGGTACCGGACTTGCACACACATATTCATACAAGCATTATGGCACATACACGCACACACACACATATTCATACATGATTGTCAATCTAAAGGTCCATGTAGAGACTATCCAGCCGCCAGGGTTTCAACGTGAGACCCCCCCAAAGTTTTTTCCTGAGTTCGCGAAGATCTAGTGAACGATTTCAACATGAGACCCCCACGAAAGATAAACGTTGGGACCGCGAAAGATTCACGAAAGTAATTGTTTGTTCGCGAAGAATGGCCGTTTGTAGATAAAGGAATTTAGATCAACCGTCACAATTTGCCACATACATACAAATATACATATATATATAAATACATGCATATACATACATATACAATCACATGAATACATCTACATCTACATACATTTACAGACATATACATACATATACAGACAGACAGATACATACATATACATTTACATACATTTACATACATGTAGAGACATATACATACATATACATACGTATACATACATACACATACACATATACATACATTAACATACACATACGTACATATACATTTACATATTTACATACATGAACAGACATATACATACAAATACATACATTTACAAACATATACATGTATATACATGAACAGACATATACATACAAATACATACATTTACAAACATATACATACATATCACATGCATATACATACATTTACATACATATTACATGCATGGACATACATTTCAATACATATTACATACAAATACATACAAATACATACGCATACATACACATACATACATATACATACATATACAAAGATTTGCATACATACACATACATATACGAAGATATGCATACATTTACATACATAAACATCCCGCCGGACCGGAAAGCGTTCCCATAAAACGCATGTTTTTTTAAAAAAAATGTGATTTTACCACAATGCCGTGCTGATTTGATGATTGGAAATCCTGGAAAAACTTGGGGCGCGTTTTTTGGCTTTTCAGCGTCATCGCTGCAACGCATGCGTAGCAACATGTCACGTAGTCAGCGATCCCAGAGATCTTAGCAGCGTAGCAACATGTAACGTCGTAAACGATCCCAGAGATCTTAGCAGCATGGCAATATATCATGTAAGAAGTACAAGGAACGTTAACATGCCCCCCCACCCCACCCCAACCCACACTAGAGACTTCAGCAGCGTAGCAACATGTCACGTAGTAAACGATCCCAGAGATCTTAGCAGCATGGCAATATATCATGTACGAAGTAAAAGGAACGTTAAAATGCCCCCCCACCCCACCCCAACCCACAATCGCGATATTCAAAAACGCGCGTTTTACGGGAACGGTTTTCGGTCCGCAGGCATAAACATCCAAACGGCCCGGAAATCGGCCCAGCGTTTTCATCAATGTTCATGTTCATGGTGATGTTCGTCTTGGTGAAAACTTTGGTATTTGCATTTTTTTGAGGGTGTTCAACATGCATTTTTAACTCCCACTGCCGTAAAACAATGATTTTTTCATAAATCCCAAAGAAAATGAGGTGCCAAAAGGCATCACCATGATATAAACATGTGGCAAATTGAAGCCACAGCGCCAGCGATTCTTTTCCATCACTTCAACTTGCGGACCGTCTTTGCAGTGATGAACGTAGCATGAAGGGTGCTTACCGAAGTACAACAGAAGTGTGGAACGTAGCATGAAGCGTGCTTACCGAAGTACAACAGAAGTTTAGAAAATAGCATGAAGCGTGCTTACCGAAGTACAACAGAACTGTAGAACGTAGCAAGAAGCGTGCTTACCGAAGTACAACAGAAGAGTAGAATGTAGCATGAAGCGTGCTTACCGCAGCACAACAGAAGTGTAGACCGTAGCATGAAGTGTGTTTACCGAAGTACAACAGAAGAGTAGAATGTAGCATGAAGCGTGCTTACCGCAGCACAACAGAAGTGTAGACCGTAGCATGAAGTGTGCTTACCGAAGTAAAAGAGAAGTGTCGAACGTAGCATGAAGTGTGTTTACCGAAGAAGATCGATGAGAACGTAGAAACAGGACGTCATTACACCCCCCCACCCCACCCCCCAAAAAATATCACAACGCAAAAAAAAACACAAAAATGCTGGGCCGGTTTTCGGGCCGTAGGCATAAACATACAAATACATATACATATACATATTACATATGCATATACATTTACATATATATATATATATGGGAGTCGATCTCAAGGTCCATGTAGGGATTGTTAGTTAATTACAAAGGCCGTCAGTGTTGCAAAATAAGACCCCGTGATTTTTTCTGAGTTCGCGAAAGTAAAATTTTATTTGGCGAAGAAATGGCGCAAGTTTATCTTGATGAGTTGGCTTAAGCGGTTTAATCTCTTATTTTCCCAGGTGAAGTGAGAGCTTTCTGATTTGTTATTGGCAGGCAGAGAATAGACCCAAGCACTGACTATATTGTAATCAAATGGAGCTGAACCCCCAACCACGATTCAGGGTGTGGATTTTTCGGTTGATTTGCAAAGGACTTTTTGCGAAAGTTTTGCGAAAGTTCCGCGAAAGCAGTGGCGAAAGAGAAGGTGTCCATGGAAGCGAGTAGCCCACACAGCACCTTTGCAGCGGCAAGCCAAGGGAACGTGGTAAACAATGAAACTCTGCTATTTCCTGGTGGAATTTTCCCAGCATGGCCTTCCATTTGCCCTTGGCTGTCTGTCGGACATCTCGCACAGTTACTGTTTGCATGCTGATCGAGTGCGTCTCAGCAGCACAAATGCGGATAGCTGCAACCCCGCGAAAGATAAACGTGGGGTTCGCGAAAATATTTTTTCATTCGCGAAGAGTGGCCGTTTGCAGATAAAGGAGCTTAAATCAACCGCCACATACATATGTACATATCAATACATTAACATACATTCACAGACATATACATACATATACATACATAAACATACATGTACATACATGTACACACATATATACACGTATGCATACATATGCATACATATGCATACATATACATACGTATACATACATATGCATGCAAATACATACAGATACATACATATACATACAAATACATTCACTTATAAATATGCATACATATTCGTACATATACATACATTTACATTTACATACGTAGACATGTAATAATACATATACATATACATATACCTTTGATATACGTATTCATTTTCATTTAAATACACATACAAACAGATACATATACATATACAATCATATACATACCTAGCCTAGACATACATAATACATACAAACACATACAAATACATACATCTACTTACAATTAGATACAAATACATTCAAACACATACATTTACATGCATGTGCATACATATACTTTCATATACATACAGATACATACAGATACATACATATACATATACATATACATACATATACATACATTTACAAACATATACAAACATATACCTACATTCACATACATACACAATAGCTCCCACCCAGGAATGTATATCAGGGGGGGTACGTCCCCCTAGGTATACAGTATTGTGATTCCAGCAGAAAATATTGCGATTTAACAGGGGGAAAATTACTCATCGTAGTCACGCTGTGCAATGCTGTGCATGTCATGAGGTCCGTCATGGCATGTGAACGTTGCTGGTGGGCGACATAAAATAAGTCGGCGAATGAATCCTTCCTCCAGTGTTTCAGATCTTTCAGACCTGTGGATTGACACCCACTGACATCCCATTGGCCCGAGCACCGGGGTGAACCACTAGAAGCATTCGCTTCCGAGAGAAAGTACACAGGTGCGTGAAGGGTGCCGTCAAACATCTGCTCTCCCGACGGGATCAGGTGCCACAGCCGACCACTCATGACCAGCCACTGGAATGAAATCAATTTGGGGTGATCTTGGTATGCAAACAACCAAATGTTACTAATAAGCTGTCAAAGCACTGCACAGCATTGCCCAGCCGTGTGTTGGTTTAGCCATGGCCTTCTACGTGCTGTTGGGTGTGACTGGGGATGCGTCCGCTCGAGACATCGATCCTTGGCATTGGTTACGGGCGGCCAGGGAAGGAGGAAGCGAATAGGAAGCGAGTTGGAGTTAAGAAGTGCTAGACATTTCCAATCATTTCCACCTCCTTCTCTTCAGCATGCTGCCCCCAATGTCAATTGATGTCAATTGGGTTTCCTCATGTTTCTTCATGGGCCTGCACCGGTCCCGTGCCGATATTGAACCACAGCAGTGATATGGCATGTTCCACCCCATTGGCACATGTAGTGAGAAAAAAAGCTACTCATCCTCCATCCACCACTACAGTTCCAGTTCAGCCCCACTAACTAACATTCCAGCTCAGTCCGATCACAAGCATGTCGAGGAACCATCCTGGATTCAGAATGGGATCATATGGGATCAACTGGAATGGGTGAAATTGCCCATGAACCAGTGGAAACCGCATTCCGTATTGAACAAATCAGCCAGAAGTCCGTGCGTTTTCCTGCATCGAACCACACCAGTGCCATGTCCATGTGGCCTGGCCAAGGAGAAGGCGTACCGGCGACATGCGGCCCAAGCGCACCCAGACAAGGGCGGCGATGCGGCTGAGTTCCGCCCTGTGCCTTGTTTAGGAGTTTCATGGCGTCTCAGTCTATGTCTGTGGCTGAAGCATGTTGAAGCTGTTGGGGCCGAAACTGGCCAAGACTAGCTGCTACTCCCGTAGATCCATGCAGACCCCGTGTCTCATGCAATAACAATCACTTTCATACGGCAGTGATAGCTCAGTAATGCCATGAACAAGATGCGGAGATAGCACTGAAGACATGCGCCGGATGATGGGGCGAGTTGACGCTCGCTCGGGATGTCCTGGCGGACACGCTGCGGCGTCGTGCATACGACACGGAGGTCCGCCTGGGGTTGCAGACTCGGGTGCCCAAGTTTGCGCCGCGACCGGACAGACCAGTGACCCTTGGCGTATACTGGGTTGTGTCGAGGTCACGTCGACCTCCTTCATTCGGGTCGGTGTTGCCTTGCACTATCCTGCGCTACATCACACTACTTTATGATTCTTTATGAGATTTTATGAGCATGTTTGAGCCACATCCACATTCAGCGAGCCAAGGAGCATCGCAACCCTGAAGGATCCATGGCAATGGAGCGGATCTCCGGCTGGCACACAGCCCCGCAGAATCTCTGTGCATGCAGGGGCTACATATGAGTCATATGGTCCAAGTTTGCCAAGAGGGAACCCAAGTGTTCCAGACATTGATGACTTGTTTATCCGTTCTTATAGCCAAGGTGAATGCGAAGGCCCCTGCGGTCCTCCCGATCGAGTTGGACTAGTCTTGGAGCCGAGCCGTCAGATCCAGCTGTCCTGCTGGATTGGAAAACTCCGTACAAGGTGCTGAGTTGCAACAAGCACAAAAAAAACATGAATCATCAGCAGCAACATCATCATCATCATCAGCTCAAATGAGAGTTGGCTGGCTCATCATGAGAATCCACGAAATCATAAAAAGGCAACAGAGAGCCGCGGCTTGGCTGGGGGAAGAAATCTTGCCAGGATCCTGGGGGGCGTGTGATTGCATATACCGCGAAGAGAAAGTCAGAGGCCACAGACCGGACATGGTGAAACGAATCACTCGACCCACCAGGTTTTGTTGACAGTTGCAAGGTATAGATATGGTTATTATTGGAGTGGTTAGGCAAATAATCTTACGTACAGACAGGGATATTGGAGTGGTTTGGCCCTAGTGCCCGGAATGACACAATTTTTTTTCTCCGGTTTCCGATGCATGAATCTGCCTCTGGATCCTGAGCAAACATTTCGAGTCTGGGCCAGCCAGGGAAAACCCTGGGACTGGGAGCAGCAGGAAGGAGAAAGTGTTGGGGGTGTACCGGCCGCAGGGTGTCGATGTGTTGGTCGCTGTTAGCACATGCATCCAAGCACGAGAAACCCGGTTCAGACCATACACAAATGCTAATAATGTATAAGGGGGGGCAGGTACACTTTGGGCCGCGGGTGGTACGCATCATACACATACATACACATACACATTCATACATTCATACTTATACATGCACAGACATACATACCTACATACATCCTACATACCTACGTACATACCGAGGTTACATACCTACGTACCTACATACCTACAAACCTACATGCCTACACACCCACATACATACATACATACATGCATGCATGCATGCATACAAACACACAGACACACAGACGCACTGACACATACACACATACACACATACACACAATTACGTACAGGCACACATGCACACACACAACTACATACAGACACACATACACACACGTACACATAAACATAAACATACACATATACATACATACATACACACATATGTACATACAATTACATACATGCATAGATACACAGATGCATGATGCATGAATACATGGATAGGTACATAGATACTTGGACAGACAAAAGGCAATTGTAAGATTGATAGATACATACATACATAAATGCATACCTATAGTGGTAAGTCTATACATTGCATTTTTTTTATGCGGCATATGTCTAGGCATATTTCCCGAATAGTTATACGCATGCACGCATACACACCCACCCACACACCCACACAAATAAGACACACACACACGATCGTGTATGATTATACACATATTCATACTAACACATGCATTCACACACACGCACACATGTACACATACGCACACACGCACATACTCACACACACACACACACACACTCATGCACACATGCGCACATACGCACATACCCACGCACATACATACATGCATACATACATACATACATAGACAGACTGACAGACTGACAGACAGGCAGACAACGAGACGTACATCCGTCCATCCATCCATCCATCCATCCACCCATACACACATATACATCCCTCCATCCATACATCCATCCATCCATCCGTCCATGCATCCATAAACCCATGCATCCTTGCATCCATGAATCCATCCATGCATCCATGCTCGCACCCATGCTTGCATACTGCTTTATGCTTCTACATACTGCTACATACTTCTACATACTGCTACATACTGCTACATGTTGCTACATACTGCTACATACTGCTCCCTACATGCATGTATACATACATACATACGTACGTACGTACGTATGTACGTACATCCTTACTTCCTTACTTCTTTCCTTCCTTACTTACTTTCTTACTTACTTTCTTACTTACTTACTTACTTACTTACTTACTTACATACTCACTTTCTTACACTACACTACATTAGAATACACAACATTCCATTGCGTTCGATTACATTACAGACATCATTACAACTTTGAGTGATGCGCATCTTGTTAAATCTTGTATTCAATTGTATTCATGAACTCAACCACATCAGTGCTGTTGAGATCTCGATGCCCTGAGGATGACGAGCACTTCATGCTTGTACCACTCCTGATCACGGGGGCCAAAATTTGGCACCTTAGGCATCGCCGGAGCAGTTGACTTGTGATACTTGTGTGGGCTTGCTGAGCACGTTTGGGAGGAGAATCTGAGAAACTCGACACAGAGATGAAAGATACTTATTGTACAAATGGATGGGAAATTGTGATGTTGATGCGATGGAAAACCAGATGGAAAGCTACAGAAAATCGTGCTTACGATATATATATATAGGACATGGAAGATAGAAAACGAAGGAGGAACACAATGATGCTTAGTGATCTTAGCAGTGCTTTGTATGAGATGGATCGAGGGCTCTTGTGAACAGAGCCTCCCAGTGTCTTATTACTGTACATAGGCCCGTAACTGTCACATGATCCACCGGCTCATGATCAGGGAAGACTCCAGGTTCTACACAATGAGTCTCGGCCGCACAGAAAATCAAAGGCTTTTAGGGTACCAGTGGTACCGCACAAGGCGGTGGCGGACGTTTCAAATATAGGAAGCTATAGGAGAGGTGAGTTGTTGCCATGCGCTGATGGCAGAGCGAATCCATTGATGGGCCGAAAGGTATTTGGAGTTGTGTTTTTTGGCGTGGTTGCAGTGGTCACCTCGCCCGCAACTGCTGGATGTAGTGTGGTGTACTGTAGTTGTAGTTGTAGTTGTTTCTCTCTTAGTTGTAGTGTGGGTGTAGTTGTAATTGTAGGTGCAGTTGTAGCTGTAGGTGTGGTTGTAGCTGTCGCTGTAGTTGTAGTGTAGTTGTACTTGTTGTCATTGTAGGTGTAGTTGTAGTTGTTGTTGTATTGTAGCTGTAGTTGCAGTTGCAGTTGTTGTTGTTGCAGTTGCAGTTGCAGTTGGAGTTGTAGTTGCAGTTGTAGTGTCATGTAGTGTAGTGGAGATGTAGTTCTAGTTCTAGATCTAGCTGTAGTTTTGGTTGTAGTTGTAGTTGTAGTGTTGTGGCAGTAGTAGCTGTAGTTGTAGTTGTAGCCATAGTAGTTATTGTGGTAGTGGTGGTGGTGGTCGTAGGAGTAGTAGGAGTAGTAGGAGTAGTAGGAGTAGTAGGAGTAGTAGGAGTAGGAGGAGTAGGAGGAGTAGGAGGAGTAGGAGGAGGAGTAGAGGTAGTAGGAGTAGTAGGAGTAGTAGGAGTAGTAGGAGTAGTAGGAGTAGGAGGAGGAGTAGGAATAGTAGGAGGAGTAGTAGTTGTTGTTGTTGTGGTGTAGCGTCATGTAGTGAAGTGTAGTGTGGTGCGGTTGAACGTCCAAAAGTGGTCCGAACGCGGTTTGTCTTTCAGATTTTGTCTTCGAAAGTTGCTTCGCGCCACTTGTCACTGACAAGGGCATGCAGTTTTTCGACATCCCAACGTCCACGGGTGTTCCGAAGGTGGTGTGTTTTGCATATATTTTCACATCAAAATGTGCTTCGCGCCCCATAACGGCGCGCACTGTCTTGACATATAGTGATAATTTCACAAGAAGCTTCGAGACCGCCAGTTTTTTTACACTTTTGACTTCGACATGTGCTTCGCGCCACAACGGGGTGCACTTTCTCAACATCTCAACTCCCAAAAGTGATCCGACATTGAGGCGTTTTGCACATTTTTACTTCGAAATGTGCTTCGCGCCACAGCGGCGTGCGCTTTGTCAACAGCTCAACTTCGAAGCGTTTCGTCAATTTGAACCTCGAAATGTGCTTCGCACCACAACGGCGTGCACTTTTTCGCGGCTTTTCTACCTTTTCGCGCGCCTGCGTTTTCTTTCTTCTGGCTCTTTTTCTTCTCTGATCTTCTTCCTTTCCCACCTCTGCTTTTCCATCTGTCCATATCTTTAGTGTCATTCCAGCTGTATGTCTTCTCACACCCAGGAACTGCCTGCAGGTACGTTTGCAGCTCGCATCAATGGACTCTTCGTTGGCTATCCACCAATGATAAGAGGGATGGCCCCCTGCTTTCTTAATAAATATTGCCTGAAATAGCAATTTACACACACACACACAAGTCCGCGATTGGGGGACAGAATTCTTGCTAAGATGTAAACCCCTGCAACGCACCGGGTAGTAAATTTGCTCAACACCGGAACCTTTTCACCCATCGGGCTGATTTACTGCGTTTCCACTTTGTGCACACCCTTCATGTCAAACACGCTCCTCTAAAACCGCTTGAAGTGGCAAGAGTTGCTGAAAGGAACGTTTTGATCCGTTTTGTATTTGCACAGCAGCATTCTTCCAAGGTTTCCATACTTGGGAGCTCATTGGGAACGGTCATGACAAGTGATGTCGGTGTGGTTGTCGCCGTAACAGGTGACCAAACAAGAATCCAAGACTGCTGAAAGGGCAACTGTAGAACATTTTCTTTTAACTACACTGGTTTGGCCTGACATGCAAAGTGAAATTTCATATGCGCATTCTGAATCATTATGATCGGCTTGCTTGGTATTGGTGAAAATTTCCGGACAAACAAAGGAAACTTGTGACAATACTGCGTTTTCACTTCCCCCACTCTCTTCGTTGGTTTTCGTTTTCAAACCCAAAGTTTCATGTCAGACTGTCAAACACACTTCTCTACGACTACTTGAGTGTGGCAAGAGTTGCTGACAGCAACGTTTTGATCCGCTTTGTAATTGCACAGCAACATTCTAAGGTTTCCGTACGGAGCTCATTCTGAACGATCATAAGTGTTGCCGGTGTGGTTGTCGATGTAACGGGTGACCAAACGAGAATCCAAGACCGCTGAAAGACCAACTGCAATAAAACGAATAAAACATCATCTTTGCACTATACTACACGTTTTTGGTCTGAGTCTGACATGCAAAGTGAAATTTCACATGCGCGTTCTGAATCATTATGATCAGCTTGCTTAGCATTGGTGACAATTTCAGGCAAACATTGGAAACGTGTGACAGCAAAAATTTTGCCATGCACACTCAAAAACACATCAGGCTGATGTACTGTGCTTCGACTCCCCCACTCTCTTCGTTTGTTTTCGTTTGTTTTCTTTCTTCGAACCCGAAGTTTCATGTCAAACTGTCAAACACACTTCTCTACAACTATTGGAAAGTGGCAAGGGTTGCTGGCAACAGCGTTTTAATCCGTTTAGTATTTGCAAAGCCATATTCTAAGGTTTCCGTACTTGTGGGCGCTCATTGGGAGCGATCGTGAGTGTTGCCGGTGCGGTTGTCGATGCAATGGGTGACCAAACGAGAATCCAAGACTGCTGAAAGACCAACTGCAAAATATCTTCTTTGCACTGTACTACATTGCTGTCTTGATCTGAGTCTGACATGCAAAGTGAAAGTTCATTGCGCATGGAGTGAATCATTGTGAAACAACAACTCTGACATGCAAACTCGAAAACACCAAGGCTGATTTACTGCGTTTCCACTCCCCCCGCTCTCTTCTTCGTCTGTTTTCGTTTTCGAACCAAAGTTTCATCTCAAACTGTCAAACACACACTTCTCTGAGTCTCTACGACTACTTATACTTGAAGGTGGCAAGAGTTGCTGAAAGCAACTTTTTCGTACGTTTTGTATTTGCACGGCAACATTCTAAGGTTTCCGTACTTGTGGGAGCTCACTGGGAACGGTCATGACAAGTGATGCCGGTGTGGTTGTCGACATAGCGGGTGACCAAACGAGAATCCAAGACCGCTAAAAGACCAACTGCGAAACACCTTCCTTGCACTACACTGTTGTTTTCTGACATGCAAAGTGAAATTTCAGATGCGCATTCTGAATCATTATGATCGGATTGTTTAGTATTGGTGACAATTCCAGACAAACAATGGAAACGTGTGACAACAAGAACTCTGACATGTACACTCGAAAACACATCTGGCTGATTTACTTCGTTTCCACTCACCCAGTCGAAACCCCACGTTAGAGTTTGAAGCTTAGTCGCTCGACGTGTCGAAATACAACTGAATAGGTCTGAAATGTACACATAAGTGATTTACACCGCTATGCATGCAAGTGTTTCTTTTCAGGTGCGTCACAAGGAGCCCAAATTTGAAAAAGAAATTACATGGCAGATTTCAATGAGCGAAAAACCAACTGCTACATGTGATGTTGCGGGGTTCTCAGCTTAGCCCCTTGCTAATCAGCAGAAACCGAAAAGAGTAAGGTATGACTCGCCCCTAAATCTCCACACAGTTTTGACTTTGGTGCGTGTGTGTGTGTGTGTGTGTAACATCTGAATAGATGTAAAACATTTCCTTTTTCTTTTTTTCTCTCCTTCTACATTGCGGGGGGATCAGGGACGTTTGGCCTGGCCTGATCCAACGAAGCTCCAGCCATTCGTCAGGATATGATTGAGGGACGCCTCGATCACGTACCTGTTCTTGATAAGTTGAACTGTTGACTTCAGTTTCTGTTAACCGCCGTACTGTGTTTGCATCAGTTCAATTTGAATTTCTAGGGTCTTGATTTCATTTTTCCGACATGGCAACCGGCTAAGCCAAGAACCGGAAGGGGATTCAGTTCCCATCGGATCTCTTAAAAGATCCACTCTTGCCTAGTGTAATATCCATGGTGGCTCCGACATGGCGCCATGGAGCCACTGGAGGCAACCCTGTTTAGGGTGACTGATGACTGCCCTGACTTCTGAATTCACACATTTTAATCTGGTAATTCATCTAAGTAAAGTGTAACAGTCGGCCTTTCCGTTCTTCACCTTTTATGATGTCCTGCCGTTCCTGTTGTCCCTGGAGACCGCTGTGATTCTGCCCTTCTGTGTACTGGCAGCCGCACCGAACAACCAGAAACATTTTTGTCTGCTGCTGCTCAAGCTTTTGAAACATTTCACAACATGCAAGGCAGGTACACGCTTTCCAGGTGTGGTGATCTTTTCTCTTGATGGTTGTCTGGTGAGGTAAAACATTTCGTGCATCTAATTCGCTTGAACTTGAACAGCCGTTTATTTATGCCCATGTGGCTTGACTTGACCACGGTCCCTTTGAGGGAATAACGCGCGAACTTGTAAATTAGCAGAACTGAATCCCTTTAATAACTTTGTTGTTTCACTGTCGTCACCAACTAGTCCCCCATTCGGTCCCTAATTCTTCCCCCGTGCCCCTCGGTAATGTGTTGTGGGGTTCAGGTGTGTGCTGTGTTTTGGTCAGGTCCGTTTCGCCGTGTAGGTTGGTTTTGGAGGTCCGTCTGTTCGCCTCCCCCCCCTGCGCTGTTTTGGCCTTTTGCCCGTCGTCTGTTTTCGCTTTTTTCTTCCTCTTGCCTTTCAGGGTTGACCCGGCTCCGGCCGGGTGTGCGTGTGTAACATCTGAATAGATGTGAAACTTCTCTCTTTTTCTTCCTTCTGTCCTCTCCCTTTCTAATAATAATAACAATGCAGGGGGACCGAGCTCTCTGATGCTGCTCTGTCCAACGAAGCTATGCACCAGAGAGGGAAGCATCCACTGGCCATGGATGTGTACCTGCAAACATGTCTAATGGTCTAGGCTGGTTTGCACGTTACAGGACTCAGTTCCTGACGGATCACTATAATGATCCTAATGATCCAGTTCTTGTCTAGTGTGATTTCCATGGTGGCTCCGACATGGTGCCATGGAGCCATTTGAGGCAACCCTTTTCAGGGTGAATGATGACTGTCCTGACTTCCGAATTCACACATTTTAATTTGGTAATTCGATTAAGTAAAGCGAAACAGCTGGCCTTACCGTTTTCCAGCCTTTTAGGGTTGTCCCGCTGGTCCGTTGGTCCCAGGGTTCCTCGCCGAAATGCCTGTCTATCAGAGTGAAGCCGTTCGGAGCAATCAGAAATTTCGTTTTTTCGCTGCAGCTTTAGTGAGTGAAGTGACATGTGCATTACTACACGACACAGAGATCAGGCAGGTACATGGCCTTAGGTGTGGTCCTTTTTTGCTTTTTGTGGTTGCCCGGTGAGGTCAAACATGTTGTGCATCTAATTCGTTGGAATCTGAACAGCTGTTTATGCCCTTGTGGCTGACCTGACTACCGTCCCGGCAGGGAACAACGCACGACCTCTAGGTATTTAGGGACTGAGTTCTGATTTTTAAACTAATTGTTTGGTTTTTCTTGTTTGCCATCAACTAGTTTCCCATTTGGTCCCTAATTCCCCGCGCGCCTCTCCGTAATGCGTCGTGGGGTTTACAGTGTGTGCACTGTTTTGGTCAGGTCCGTTTCGCCGTGTAGGTTGGTTTTGGAGGTCCGTCTGTTCCCCTCCCCCGCTGCGCTGTTTTGGCCTTTTGCCCGTCGTCTGTTTTCGCTTTTTTCTTCCTCTTGCCTTTCAGGGTTGACCCGGCTCCGGCCGGGTGTGCGTGTGTAACATCTGAATAGATGTAAAACTTCTCTCTTTTTCTTCCTTCTGTCCTCTCCCTTTCTAATAATAATAACAATGCAGGGGGACCGAGCTCTCTGATGCTACTCTGTCCAACGAAGCTATGCACCAGAGAGGGAAGCATCCACTGGCCATGGATGTGTACCTGCAAACATGTCTAATGGTCTAGGCTGGTTTGCACGTTACAGGACTCAGTTCCTGACGGATCACTATAATGATCCAGTTCTTGTCTAGTGTGTGTGTATGTTGGCAACTTTCATTTCCATCTGAGATTGCGACAACATCTGTGTGTTTGGAACATGTCAGTCATCCTTCGCTATAAAAGCTCCTTGGCCTCCAGGTGTCCTGTGTCACTAGATCGTCCTTCCCCTCTAGGGTGTCCTCCTGATTCCCTCTTGGTCGTCCTTCGCCCATGGGGCTACTTCCACTGCCATATAATATGGCAGGTTCTCCTTCACGGTCACCCTGAGGTGCCGCCAAACACTTCAGCGGATAGGCCGCAGCCATTCTTGAGCTAGGGCCAACCCTTGTGACGGTGTCGGCAAGATCTGTCCTGCACCAGCGCACTGCTTTGTTTTTAGATGAGTTGGAGCTGGCTAACGATGTCAGAGCCGTCGCCTTTTTGTTCCTGAGTAGGCCTGATTAGCCGCGAGGAACAGTTGCGTTCCTAGCTTTAGTGGCATTCCGGCTGTATGTCTTCTCACACGCAGGAACTGCCTGCAGGGCCTTTTCATTGGCCATCCACCAATGATGAGAGGGATGGCCCCCTGCTTTCTTAAATGCTGCTTGAAATAGCAGTTTACACACACACATATACGCCCACACACACACATATATATATATATACACATGCCATCATATCTTGTCATGCTATGGTATGATGTGATGTGATGTGATACACACACACGTATAGTCACATATGCATATACATATATATAAATATATACATGTATGACATATCACCGATTTTTTTTACCACA
This sequence comes from Cladocopium goreaui, assembly GCA_947184155.2. Taxonomy (NCBI): domain Eukaryota; class Dinophyceae; order Suessiales; family Symbiodiniaceae; genus Cladocopium; species Cladocopium goreaui. The sequence continues at coordinate 67,707 of CAMXCT020002838.1, forward strand.
AGAAAAAAGAATATATATATATATAGTTTGCGTGTGTGGCTGAATGATGCCCCATGTGCTTCCCTGTGTGTACATGCATGTAACATGTTTGCCTTGGTGCCCCCCATGCAGCAGAACATTTCTCCAGTCACAGCATGTGTCATTGTGCGACGCCCCATCTCAGGTTTTCTTTCTGGGATAAGCTATCAATCATTCCCATCGAGTCGCCTGTGATCTTCCTGCTTGGTGAGATTGATTGCCGAGATGGCATCCTCCGCTCGGTGCAAAAGGCCTGTTGATGAGGGAAGCATGCCAAAGATGAACACTAGATTGCAGTTTGGACGAGCTTGGGCGTAGTTACTGTACATTTTGTGGATTGGCTATGGCTATGACGATCAAACATCTACCAAGGGGAGTGGCATAAGTGCATGAGTGAATCTAAGTGGCGAATCGAAAGCATAAAAAAAATAGGAACTCAAAAATTTTGGACCGTTACGGCTTTTGTCACGCAATGTCCTGGGTTTAAACTTTGGCTCCCAATGCAATGGTTTGACAGGGGAAGCATGACAGCTTTGATGATGCCTTGCGGACAGTTGTCAACGTGTACCTGGAGCCTATTCTCGGATTTAGACGCAGAGCTATAGGCATGTGTTAGGTGCTCTGAGTTCAGTTTGGCACAGCCTGGAACAGCCTGCCTTGTTGAGTCAGTCGTTGTGTATGGGGGAACAGCAGCTTCATGCCAAGACATGCCACTTGCTGAAGGGTACTGCTCCTGCACCTAGGGCACACTGAGGATCTTTTGGTGCAAGTTCGGAAGAAGTTGCCATCCAATAAGCTTTTCGTGCACCCAGTGTGCCCTGTCAGTCTGTCAGCAACTTTATCATGCCTCATGCCCTCTTTCGGATTTGTTGTATTTGGTTTTCAGAATAGCAAAATCATATTTACACAGATAGATAGAGCGACAGATGGATAGATGAATGGGTGGGTGGATGGGAGGATAGATAGATGAATAAGATAAACATATAGAAAGATAGAACGATAGGACGGTAGAAAGACAGAAAGAAATCATGAACCATAGATAGATGAATAGAAAAATAGAACGAAAGAACGATAGAAAGAAACAAATATGTATAATTATATCTATATATATTATATACACATATGATCAGATAGATATGGTTAGATGAATAGATAGATTAGATTGGATGAGACTAGATGAGATTGTATTAGACTAGACTAGATTACATTAGATTAGAATTGATTAGATTGGGTTAGATGGGATAGATCTATAGATAGCTAAATAAATATGATTGGATAGATAGGATGGGATGGGTGGGGATGGGATGGGGTAGGGTAGGGTAGGATAGAAAAGATAGAACGGATAGATAGGACAGATCAGATAGACAATACAGATAGGATAGATAGGAAAAAAGGATAGAGAGAAAAGATAGGAAGATCGGATAGTTAGGATAGTTAGGCTTCGATAGATACGAATTGATAGATAGGATTTTATAGATGGATCGGATTAGACAGATAGGATAGGATTACATAGCTAGGATAAGATAGGTTTAGGTAGGATGTGACAGGACGAGGCAGAATTAGGTAGGATGAGATACTATAAGGATTAGATTTCATTGTGCTGGGTAGGATTAGATTAACCGATAGGGTTGGATAAATCGATAAATAGACAGACAGATAGATAGACAAATATTTAGATATGCAATCAATGGCCATTTCAGGATCCTAGATTGGAGGTACCTACCATATATAAGGCCTATGTAAGGCCTATGTAAGGGAATATCCCCACAAAATATGGCCTTATATGGTACAGTACCTTCATTTTAGGATCCTGGAATTCCCATTGATGCAATGGTATGCCCCAGAAGGCCTCGCCCCAATGTGGATCCACAACGGAGAGTTGGAGTTGGAGTGCCAGGCTATTTCACGGATCTTCGCGGAAGCTAAGGCCCATCGCGCTGCCAGAGACACGCTTCCTGACCATGGCCATGAACACTCTCCTAGCAACTTTGGCGGGTCAATGCTTGGGCAGTGGCTGGTCCAGCTTGTCAGCTGAGGTATAGGGGCTCCCTGAACTAAATCACGTGAGAGGGTCAGAAACTGCAAACACCTGTCGTTACAGGTATGGACAGACGTCAACCACCAAATCAGCATGTATGTATCATCAGTGGGTGTGCTCATCTCTAGTGTTTGATGCTGTTTGGATGGCTGAGGAAACTGATTGGAGCCAACTCTCCATGGAAAAGGCATCAATGGCACGTGGCTGGTTGCTGCAGAACGCCGCCCAATCCACTACTGTACATATGGGACGTCATCCTCTTCCGGTGTAGTCAGGTTTCTTAAACCACTGCCTGGCAAAATGCAATAAATCTTAGTTTGTACCGTGTGGTACTGTAATGTGCAGTACGGTTCCTCGTCTTCAAACGTGTTTGGTAGCTTTAGAACTGATTTCAATGTCTCAAGGATGACAGGTCCGTAGATCCACCGGATCCGTAGTTTCTTATTCTTTTGGGAAAATATGAGAAATTTTGAGAAGATGCCGTAGTGACTCCATAGTGACCATGGGGATTCCTGCAGCGCTCCAGGCGAGGGTGAAACTTTTAAGGGTTGAAAGCTGCTCGGCGTTGAGCTGCCTCGCGAATAGACGATCCACATTGCAATATATTGCAGTGATTTGTGGCAAAACCATTCCCTTCAGGATCCATAAGATTCACATAGACAAATATCGAATAGATGATTTAGTTGAGTGTATAGTTGGACTTAGTTGGACTTGTTTCATCAGTTTTTGTGCAAACGTCATTGAAGCCAAGCCCACGGTGATGATAGTCCATGTTTTCGCATCCATTTTTGAGACACTGCAAGCAGTTGGGAAAACCGCCAGACCTTGCCACAAAGGCATCTTTGTAAAGGACGTGCCAGAACATCCAGAAAATACCGATGCACTGACCCTGGCCAAGCTGGAACTGCTTCCTGAGCTGCGCCTGGATGGGATCCACATGCCCCTTGGATGGCAAAAAGATACAGGTGAAACATGGTGAAACGTAGTGAAGCCATGCAACCCTCTATCTATATATTTCCACGTATTATATTATATATTATATATATATATATTATATGTTAATATATTATATATATAAATATACATATGTATAATTATATGTAAATTTGTCAATATATGTTAAAATGTTAATATATATATATATGCATATATCAATATATAGATATCTTACTGCCATTGACCGGCGATCCGTCATAGTCTTTTCATGGGCAGCTGCTGACACTAAGGAGCACGGTTTATGTGAAGTCACATCTCGCACCTGCCATGAAGAAAGCCTGGGGATGAAAAAGTAAGGGACGCAGCCAACAGCGGCAGGGAGCCGGGTTGTGGTTCTAATGGGCTACTGATGCTACTGCCCAGTTTTCATTGAATACTGTTCGCTGCTTTCCGGCCATTAATGGAACAGCACATGCACCTATTGAGTGCTTTGTTCAAACGCAATGTGCTGTGACTTGAAACGTTGGAGGTTTCACATGCCAGAGCTGACCCATTGCCAGAGCTCACCCATTTTGGCCCAGTGGATTTCAATACCTCGGGGGGTAGTGCTGTTTGGACTTCAACATGTGTTTGTAGGTTGGCTGCAGCGCAAAGTCATGCTGAGCCCCGAAGTGAGTACAAGTTTCATCCTGATTCAGGTGGACCCATGTCCCCCAACGATGTTCACTGGCCCCGGCAGCAGGAAGCCATGGAAGCTTTGAAGATTTGGAAACTGCATGAGAGTGAGCCTCCCTTGCGGTACACGCAAGCCAGAACACCCATGGGGCGTAGCTACTCGGTAGATGGACTTTGGGTCATTCGATGGAACCAGCCCCAAGCACTAAGAGACATCAGGAATCTTATGGAAACAGAGGGAAATTGTATTGCATCAAGGCATATGAAGACAATATTATTCGGAATCCTGTTCATCTCTCTCTCTCTCTCTCGCTATATATAATTATATATATATATACACACCTTGAGCTTCCATATCCCAAGAAAAAGAGGGCTTTGCAAAATTTCCCACTTTTCAGAGTGAAAACCTGGTTTTCCTATGTTTTCCTTTGGCTGCATCGTCGGCGGCTTTGACGCTGGGTTGTTGACGGGTTTTTACGGGATATATATATATATAATATTTACGTGTTTTTTACTTTCGACGGGTTAGCAAAACCAGCTTTTCCTCCAACAGCAGGTTTTCGGCACCAAAATCCGCTTTTTTTCTGGGTGTTGGCTCAAAAAAAAATGTTTTTTTGTCCCGCAACCCACTTTTTTCCAGGATATGGAAGCCATCGGTATATATATATATATTTATTTAAGTTTATCATATATATATATATATACACGGTACATTTATATAAACATATGGAGGGCCGGCCAGACCACAAGGCCACGGTGGTAGTATGAAACACAAGTTCCATCTGTATAATGTATGTTTAAACAAAATGGATTCCGTATGTTTAAATGGCTGGGCGGGCCAAGGAAAATCTTCCCGGAAGCAGTCTCAAATACCAGCTCGTATACGTTCGTATATTGAAAATTTATGTTTAGATGTAGTTACCGCATATTTATTTATATATATATATATATATATACGTTTGATTCCTTCGGATCTCAAGAAGCTGACCGGTGTCTATATCTGGAACAAGAGGAAAGATTGTTGTTTATAGTTGGTCGTTGGCAGATTCATTCACTCATTCATTTTCCTCAACTACTTTCATAGTTTTCACTCATTGTGCCTCAGCTGTGCATATCAAAGTAAAAGCGACCCTTTTCTGTCACTTCCCTCAAAGACATTTGCGACAGTGGCAGAAACAGATTGATGGCTCCACGTGGTGAGGTTCCTTGCGGAAAACACAAACCGAGCAACTGCAGAGGTCACTCGGGAGCAGTGCATCAGGCATTTGGTGAACAACTAACCTGGGGCCCGGGGAGAGCTGACGACTTTTAGATAAAAAAAAAGACCTATCAGTGTACACAGGTATGTTCTACACTTAAGGCAGTGTAAGGCCAAGCGACAAATTGCAAGGAAAGCAAGTCGTGGTTATTGGACGTGCACAGGCAGACTGTTCGACAGCTGATTCATGAACGCCAAGGTGTCGCCCTGCAGCGTTTGCTTATTGCTTTGGATGTGCATGTCAAAGGGTTTGCGAGCTTGTGCGTGTCAAAGCATCAGCAACGTCCCGAAATGTCCACAATGAGGTAAGAACGTGTATGTATGACATATCCGATTAATTATTATTATTATCCATGCCCACACACACATATCGTACCGCATAGTATATAGTTTATGTTTGTGCACTTTCTTTATTCATAAGTCACCTATTTCTTGATGCACATTTTCCCTACCGACGTCCGACGCTCCCTGCATCAAGTTTTGGACCACATTTTGCCAATATTGTATATAACGTTGCAGGAGAAGACTCCACAACGGCTTACTTTGGGAGCACCTCGGCACCAATGGAGTACCAGCTCCCCACATCTTTTATCCTTGAAACCGCAGTTGCTGTGATTTCATTCATGATATGATCTTGCTGGTCCTCATTCCTGAGTAATTATTGATCCAATTACTCTATAAATATCTTTAACAGAAACTTTGGCTAACTTCATATGGCTTTACCGCTTTACCTAGGCTTTACCTATGCATTACCTTCTAGCCGTGGTCTCAGCCGAAACCGCCCGAGGCAGTCGCCCAGGCACTGCTGGTAGCTGCCGCAGTGTTTGGACACGAGGACGGGGCGTGAGCGCCGAGGGCGCCCCTTTCGGAGGGGATGCCAGGGATGACATCCGGGTGGAGGTTGAGCCCAACAGATCTGCCAAATTAATCCAAATTAATCTGCCAACATCCAATTCCCATGAGACTCCACCTGGTTCTTTTATGTTCTATTGACGCGCAGAGGAGGTCCCACAACGAGACTGACTGAGTGTTTTCTCTGTCATTTTCCTTTCTGTCTATATAGTAGTGTGTTATTGATTTTCAGTATGCAGGCAGTGGATGGCAGTAGATGGTAGTAGATGGCAGTAGATGGTAGTAGATGGCGGTAGATGGCAGTAGCAACTGCGAAAGTCAGCTACAGACCAACATGAACCTAGGGTTGTAGGATGTGATTGGTCATGCAGGCTTTGAGTTTTCGGAGACGTTTTGGGCGGCAGTGTGTGGAGTTGCAAGTTGTAATCTGCTGATCTTACCAAAACAAAGTCAAATTATTAGAGTCACACGGAGCTGGCAACTCTTGACTCACAAACAGATCTCCTAGACATCCACTGCATTGGCAAGAATTATATGTAGAATAACTCTCATAGCCGCGACATTTGCGATTACCCATTGCAGCAGGACACACAGATCGTGACAGACAGTTTGTCTAAAAGCTTGCACAAACTCTTGAGAAGCATTTCCATAGAATCTTCAAAATTTTTGGACATTCCAAGCTCGTCATAGGTGACGTTTGCTTGGCGGATATTGGCGGTTGATTTCCTTTTTGCATGCCATCGCCAGGAAGCTCACAATCGACATGCGTTCCCTCCAGTGGAACTCCAAGTCTTGTTCCGCCATGTGTGGGAAGATTGGAGAAGAGGTGAAAAACAAGTTGCCAAAGCTGAGGGCCATAAAGATTGCAAACATGACTTGCTAATTATGTATTATATATTTTATATAATAGATAGATAATGATAGATAATGATAGATAATGATAGATAATGATAGATAATGATAGATAGACAGACAGACAGACAGACAGATAGATAGATAGGATAAGATTAGATAGGATATGATTAGATAGGATATGATTAGATAGATAGATAGGATAAGATTAGATGGATAGATAGATAGATAGATAGGATAGGATAAGATAAGATAAGATAAGATAGATAGATGTATAGATGGATAGATAGATAGATGGATAGATAGATAGATAGATAGATAGATAGGATAAGATAGATAGGAAAAGATAGGATAAGATAGGATAAGATAGGATAAGATTAGATAGATAGATGGATAGGATAAGATTAGGTAGATAGATAGATAGGATAGGATAGGATAGGATAGGACAGGACAGGATAGGATAGGATAGGATAAGATAGATAGATAGATAGATATGCAACCGTTCCAAACAGTCTCAGAAAAACTTCAGGTGGTGCAGTCCTTTGCAAAACTTCAGGGCGTGGGGTTTGTGCCCGAGCGCCAGAGAGGTGGGCTGCTGCCAAGCAGCAGGTTCCAACTCATTTTGATCGACTGAATTCGACTAGTGGATCGGAAGGTGTGGCCATGCTTTCTGCCTCAAACACCCTCACCATTTGTCATATTCTGATGCCATTCAAAGCAAAATGTCGACGAAAACCCATCAAACTCAGATTTCCACAAACGCCCACTCACAAACTGATTTGACCCAGTTCAGAAAATCAGAAACACAATTAAGTATTAAGCATCTTTTTGATGTGAAGTGCCAACACCAAGAGCGCTCACAACTTTCGCTACATGGCTACGCTGTAATTACGTTTAGATGGAAGATGAAGGAAAGGTATTTAGCCAGAGACGAGAATTCTTTCACTGGAAACCAGTGACGGAGAGTGGACTGGGATTCCAAGTCAGACACTCGTTCTGTCCAGAATTCTAAACAATTTTTCAGTAGAAATTTGGAGGACAGTCATTTGCAGGGTTCCTATTTTCTGATACTTTCTGCGATTGCAAATTCGCTCTTTTACTCTCTTGGAGTCCGGGCTTGGTCGTGTTTCTGCAGCAGAACTGGGGACGACATACTAACTTGTTTGGCCTTCGGCCTTGGTGGTAGATCTTCTGTGCAACAGCAGACAGACAAACCTCTTGTGTCTTACTGTTTTTTTTATGTTTTTGTGTAATTACTCGACCACGTTCTTTTGCACTCCAAAGAGTTTGTCATTTCGTCCCCGGCTAGTTTTTTTTCAATTTCGGTTTTGAGCTCCAAGGGGCCTCGCTGTACAAAGACAGCAGGCACTAGGCAGCAAACTCATTTGTTTCGGAGAGAAAAGCACAGACTGACCTTCAAAATCGACCCAGCCCACCTATGAAATTCAAAGCGTATATACATTTTTTTACTGGTATTGTGCTTATTGTGTTTACGGGCATTGCCCAAAGAGATGCCGCGAAAAAAGGATTCCTTGTCCAGAATCGGCTCAGATTCAAAAACATGTTGCATCATTTTGGTAATTTTTCCGGCAGCCAACTGGGTGGTAGCTCAAGCAAGGGAACCTGCGCGCCATGGCAGACCATGACTACAACAATGACAGCGCGGACAGCGCAGAGGAGGAGTCTTCAGATTCTGAAGGCCCCAGCTTTACCAAAGAGCGATGCCCAGTTTTACCAAAGATTGATATCTTAGAATCCCATGGGAATGGAAGTCTCAAAAGCAGAAATGTACAAGTAGCATCAAGTGGCTCGTCACCTGGTTTTTGAATCTCCCGCCTGAGGCGAGCTGTGCAAGACGCCCAAAGTAGACACCACGCGACGCTGCTGCTTTGCTGCTGCAAATCGAAGAAAAACAATGGCCACTTTCATGAAGATAATGCCAGCAGTGTGCTTCAGTTTGGATCAGGGATTCCTAACCACATCGATCGTTCTCTTGTCCCGGTCCTTAAGTCTTCCATTGTCAATTGTTTCATTGTTGGCAGTCAGACAGAATTTTTGTGGGATCAACTGATGATCAAAAGAACGATGTCGTCACGCAAGCACCTTGTCAAGGGTCCTTTGTATTGGCGCGTTGTCATTCGACTCTATGCATGCAGGTTTGCTACAATTCATAGTTTTTCGGGAGTGATTGGGAAGGCTGCCATTGAGTTACGCTTGCAGAAGTCTGCCTGCCTGAGCAAATGCATAGCATGATAATATAGCATTGACATTGATCAGCGCACACTAAGGATGCGGTCATCGCTGAAATGGAACATGAACCACCTTCAGAGACAAAGCGCCTCGGCATCAGCAAGGACACAGTCGTTTATGAATGGACCGAGTTCAGTTCTCAGGTAGACAGATAGACCAACAGACGGACGGAAATGGCCTCTCCTTGCAACTGCAGACAGCCAGCTAGATTTGTTGAATTTGGATGCCTGGTTGAGAGCGGCTTGAACCACATTGTAGAAGTCTTTGGCGCGCCAAGTGGCATATGCATGCATGTGCCCCATAAATGTCCATAAATGATGTGCATTCTTTGTTGACATTGAGATTTGTAATGCAATTGCAAACAAATCAAACAAGTCGCAACCAGCATGAAACCAGCATTTGCTAGGCTGAGTTTGATTGATTTGCTCTGCATTGGAGTGGGCTCCACGGTGGGCTCTGGTGTTTTCGTCCTCACAGGGGATGTACTACCTGTTGCAGGTTGCGGCTGAAGGGTTGCCAGGTTTGACAATATATAGCCGATCTCCATGGCTTGCTCAACAGTTCAACATAGCTGAATCATGCTCAATCTTCAATTCAATTAACGAGGTAATGTTGTCTAGCCAATAGTGATATCTTGGCAATAGTAGAAACCTTTTTTCCCAACTCCAGTGTTATCTCCAATACTAAAAGTCAATTAGCTTAATTTAATTTTAGTATTGCCAAAAAACTATTGTTCTGACCTTGTCCAGAGGGCATGGTATAGTATCGAGACAGATCCCAGTCATAGGGTTCCAGGAATTTACTATTGGAATGCTGACCCCCCTAAAAAAATGTTTTTTTTTCAAAAAATTAGGGGGGTGGGTTTCATTATTAGGTAGCCAACATTAATATTCTGGGATGAATCGGGTACTTGGCCAGAGCAATGCCAGAGCATTCTATTTCAAGTCGTGTGATTCTTGCAGGCTGTTCTGATTCTGGCGGCATACGATTGAACCACAGGCATCATTATAATAATTTATGTAAATATAATCCGATGCATGGCATGGGCATGTGTACAAATACAATACTGTATAATTATGAAATATATATATATAGATTAGATTCATTGCAACCACGCATGCAATATATATAGTACATGTGTATGCACATACGCCGTGCACAGATAAGACATACACTATGTTTGCGTACATTTATAATCATAATATAATACATACATATATATATATATATATGTAGAATACATTAGAAATCCATGCTTCAAGCAACTTCAAGCATATCCTGCTCCTTTTTGAGAAGAGGGTTTTCATTTCGCTGGGCCCTCCAAAGTCCACGTCTTGTCTTGTTCGCTGCAGTGGACTGCCATTTTCGGGACATGCCAAGTGAATCAAACACCATTGGAAGCCAACCCCTAAGATAGGATTCAACCCCTGCCAACTTTGGTCACCTGGAGATCACACCATGAGATGTTCTTCCCAAAATCCAAGGGGTGCCCTTGGTGAACTAATGTGAACTATGCGAATTTGCAGGTCCTTCAGCTAGTTTGAGTTGGATTTTCGCTGGTGCGGCCTGTCTCCTGAGCGGCTTCGCATACATGGAGCTCTCAGCGGCATCCTTAGACCAAGAATATCAAAGAAGATGCATAAAAGATTCTTCTATGATAGCCCTGGCCCTCCTATCATTTTGCACAACCTAAAGACCTTGCTGCCAACAGATTTCCTGAGAGTCAGTTTGCCATGCAGCACATGTCTCTGAAATACCGTCAGAAATCTTCTGACAATGCACGCTGCCTGACACAGTATGAATCTGAGGCAAGACTTCCCACCAGAGGCTCCTGCTACACATTTTCTTATCACGGCCTTGGAGAGCTCTGGGCTGTCATAGGCGCCTGAGCCATCCAAGTGGTGCTGGGGTAGAATCTTGGCCCTCCCGGGCCCTCCCCTTTCAAATCGCGGACAGAGGTTTTTTGCCCTCCCTAATTACGCAGGTACAGTCTGCTCCAAGGCATCCAAGATGCAGGGATATGAGGGGGTCCAATCACATTTCCAGCATTCCTAGACAGCATCGTATGCGAGGGTCTAAGCAAAAGTCACAATAAGATCTGGAGCCATCAAAGGAGCAAGAGACAGAGCGATAGATATACCCGATATAGCAAATCAATACACATCATAATGTACCAATAGCGTGCAAGAGCGGTTTTGAATGCTAGGAATCTCAAGCTCTCAACCTCCGCTGTAATCTCACAACGGCCACGCAGCTCAGGTGCATTCTGCATCACTCTGGAGTATGGAGTCTCAGGCAGGTTGCATCCCTCAATTTTCTTGCATTCATTTGTGATTGCGGGTTTCTGGTGCGGCGCTAACAGCCGTTCGAGGGTTCAGGACAATTGTACTATCTAGGATCAGATTTGTGCTGGGAGGTAGGGCTATGACATGACCAGGTGACAAATCTGCAGTGGCAAAATGTGTTCGGATCATTCTGGGTCACTAGTTTAAATATGTTTAAATTATTTCAAACCTTAGTCTCTTAAATTTGGATTCCTGTTGATTTCATATGTCCAGGGAAAGAACTATGGAAAGAACTATGTAGCAATCCATGGAAATAAGGGGTGTTTCCACTAAAAATGTCACCCAATGAAGAAACCCACCACTTTGAAAGAAAAACGCATTGCTCCAAGTTCTTGGACAAAAAACCTTTCAACATCAAGTTAGATGTTACATACAAACTTCGTATTTGAAAATATTGGTCCGTAAGTTGGAAAGGAAAACCGTATACAACAATATACAACATCTGTGTAATTCGGGGCCCCATATTTCTTCAAAAAGGAGAACACCAAAGAATGCATGTGCGCAAGCTCCAACTAGAAAAACAACTCATAAAAACAATATTACGATGTGACCCTGTATACTGTAAAATTGGTTAACTAGTGCATTGATGAGTGTATGTATGGCTGTGTGCTCATGTGCATGGATGAACTGCAAATGCAAATCCACAGTTTTTAAGTATTGTTTTCGGTGCTGCGAAGACCACGGTAAAACTTAGGTAAACCATGGTGAAACAAATTTATCAACTGCAAACGGAATCCTACGATATCCTACGTATTTGTAGCAGATCAAAGATGTGTTACTGAATTTCTGTCGCTACGTTGTTGTGCATTGGTCCGTAGCAGTGTTGCAGTAACAGATTACAATCATTATAGATATGTCATTTTATCCAAATACAACGCTTAAACTTTATTGTTGCATTTTATACAAACAACCCCCGTCGATATACTTCCAAACTTTGAAACATACACGAACAAACAAGAACATATAATTCATCTAAAAACTCAAACAGTCTTATATAAATCATAAATACAAAGCAAGTAAAGTAAAGCAAACATCAAAAATATACTTATAAAGTTAAACAGTTGAAGTCAAATCGAGAAGTAAAGTCAAAGTTATGTTAGAAGTTAAAGGTTCAAAGTTAAAAGGTTACAAAGTTATAAGTTACACAGTTTTTAGTGTCAAGTCATAACTAGAAGCTCTAAGTGTTATAACAATGTGTTTCAATTTTAAAACAGTTCCTAAACTTTATAAATTGATTTATTGAAGTTTGATAGTCAAGAGTTATGGATTATGAGTTGTATTTTACAAAGTAGCTATAAGCTACAAGTGTGTATATTTGGTTTTATCAAGTTATATACAAGTATAAAAGTAAGTTAACATATAAGCCATTATTTGGGGTTTGCAGAACGGTTCGGAACGGTTCCGGAGATATCCCCAGAACGGTTCGGAACGGTTCCGGATACTTCCAAAACCTCAGAACTATTTAGAACTATTTAGAACGGTTCCGGAACGGTTCTGGATTCAAAGCCTATAGACCCCAGAACGGTTCGGAACGGTTCCGGGGACCTCCATATAATAGCATATGTTAACTTGTATAATAGCATATTTTGACTATATAATTATTTAACTTTAATACATAAAGTTTGAACAAATAAACGCATACTAGTACCATAAGCAATGATGATTCGACACAAGCGATACTTTCAAACGGATATTTCAATACAAACTACACAGTTGTATGATTTTGTTAGAAAAGATTCCACAGAACAGTTTTCAAGACAGGTAAGATTTTGAAAGGGGCCACGCCTTCCATGAACAAACAGCTGAGAAACTTCCAGCCTTTTGTAGTCTACATCCAGTTTCACCTTCTCCCTTGTGCTCAGCATGCCTTTGCACTGCTTGTTCAAAGACTTAGGCGGAGAAGTTGCCTCCCCTTTGTCGTTTTTCTGACTTCCTTGTAGCCTTGGCCCTTGGAGCCACAGGGCGGCTCTTTGGAAGGTTTTGAAAATGCGAAACAGGAGGAACTGCTCTTGACCGTTTTTTTTGGGGGGTTTGGAAGCTGTGGAGAAATATCTCCGTGCAAAGTTGAGGTGTGCAGAACCGTTCCGAACCGTTCTGGAGGTCTGCAGAACCGTTCCGAACCGTTCTGGAGACCTCTGCGCTAAGAAAATTGTCACGTAAATTGGTTCTCTGTGCGAAGAATCCCGGGAATAGGAAGGCACGGACAAGGTTGAGCCATTCCGGATGCATTAGTCCCAACCTGAAAGTAACCCATCATCACCCTCAAGAACCCCACCGCTAGCGCTATATATATATATATATTCTGAAAAGTATCAAATCATGGTCCAAGAAATTATCGGCAGCTATATACAATATAGTTTGTTTCTTGTATGGGTAGTAGCACGGTAGTAGCAACAGTCTTGCCAGAGTGACAAAATACCAACAATATAGCCTGGATGTTGCACTGCTACCGCTACTGCATATTTTTGATCCAGTCCAGAACTGGTGGGGAAAAAGACAGCAATGGGAATGCAGCCAACAACCAGCATTGCCTTTGTTCTTTTTTGGAAAGCGAAGTCACAGAATCCCAACAGCCTGAACACATTGCAGAAGCCAGCTCAGCGCGCCCAAACACACATGACTGCCTTCCAAATAATTGAAATTACATATTGATAGAATTCGACTTCAGCGCCTGTTCCTTCCACCTAAGTATTTCTCCATAAATTAAACCCACTATCTGTATGCGGGTTGTGTATTTATTCAAGGTTTCAAGTATTTGGGGCAAGGTTGTTAAGTAATCAAAGCTGAATTTAGCCCAGTCTCACACTAAAAACATAATTAGCTGCAAATAGAATTCCACTTCGGCGTTTGTTTCTGTCGCCTGAGTATGTCTCCCATCTTGAAGAAAAAACAAACCATATTTTCACCCAAATGCCAGCCCCAGACTAGAATTTGGAATGCATAATCTACTTAAGCGCACATAGAATTCTACTTAGGCGTCAGTTTGTGACGCCTAAGCAAAATTCTATTTGCGCCTAAGTAGATTATGGATTATGTTTTCCAACAGCCCCAGACTAGATTTCTATTTGCGCATAAGTAGATTATGACTGTGAATTATGTCTTCCAACAGCCCCAGACTAGAATTTGGAAGACATGGTCTAATAAGGCGCAAAAAGTAATAGAATTCTACTTAGGCGTCAGTTCGTGACGCCTAAGCAGAATTCTTTTTGCGCCAAAGTGGATTATGAATTATGTTTTCCAACAGCCCCAGACTAGAATTCTATTTGCGCCTAAGTAGATTATGACTATGAATTATGTCTTCCAACAGCCCCAGACTAGAATTTGGAAGACATGGTCTAATAAGGCGCAAATAGTAATAGAACTCTACTTAGGCGTCAGTTCGTGACGCCTAAGCAGAATTCTTTCTGCGCCCAAGTAGATTATGAATTTTGTCTTCCAACAGTTCCAGACTAGAATTTGGAATGCATAATCTATCTGGCGCAAATAGAATTCTACTTAGGCGTCAGTTCGTGACGCCTAAGTAGAATTTTATTTGCACCTAAGATTACCTAAGTAGATTTAGTCTTCAAAAGAAAGGCCGAAACATAAGTTCACCCCAATCTCACAATCAGATTTTTATATCTATAGACTGTGGATCAGATAGGTATAAAGTATCCATGGCAAGTTTTTGTTATTAGCAAAACTGAATTCATCACCGGTCCACAATACAAATTCAATTCAGGTCAAGTACTTCACGACTTTGAGTGCGAACCCAGATTGATGAATCTGGATGTGTCCTCGCTGTGTGCATTGTTTTGTTCCTTTACTTCTTCAAAAACAATTTTCCCTTGACATGGTTTCTAACATCACCTTCTATAAGATATCCTTATTGCCCTGGTTTCTTCCATAGTCCCTTCCATAGTTCCCTCCATGGTCCACAAGGCCCACAGGTTAAGAGGCTAAAGTTTGAAATAATTTTAAATCATTAAGCTTCTTCTGGGAGGAGCAAAAACGCTTAGTGTCTCTTCTGATATCTTTTAGGTGCCAAAAGCGAGAGTTCTGGCAGAGTTTTTTGGCAATCACTTCTGGCATCAATTTTTCCCTGCTCAACTGCGACAGGTGCAGGTGTGGCAAGGAATTGGTCCAGGAAGATGGGCAACTTTCTAGGCTCGGAATTGGGATATCTTAGAGTGTCAAAGAAAGCACACAGTGCCGTTGTTTTAAAGGATGGAAACCAATATGAACCAATAGAATGGCCGCAACCATGCATCAACTGGCATCAAAATTGCTTTCCATGCGCAGCACTGGCCTTCAAGATACATTGTGACAATTCCTGAGAGATATTTTGTGTATTATATTCCATTCCTGCCCGTTTCTCCAAATGTCAGTCTTCCAGTCGTCGGCAAATTTGAATGCAGAACGGTCCTTTTTCCTTTGAGAACCCAACTTCACAGGACAAGTCTTAGTAAGTAGACAGACACAGAGAGTGATGATGAGAGAGAGAGAGAGAGAAACGGAGAGAAACGGAGAGAATTCGCAGGTGAGGACTACAAACACGTGGTCTTCTTTTACTTCGGAAAGGGCACTTGGGCAGCGAATGCCACTGCCGCGGAATTGGATGATCCATATGCCAGGACGGAAAGTGGTGGGTGACCCTGGTGGGCCACGATCAGTGTGAAACATGTCAGCGGATGTCAGGGGACTACATTCTTGATTCATCTTGATTCATCTTGATTCAACTGATGGAACAGCTCAAGTTCTTGACTTGGATCTAGTCAACCTAGTTGTTGTACTCGGAATACTGTGCATAGAAAACCGCACAAAGTCACGGGCGGCGGGAAATTGGGGACGAAGTGTGCCATCATCATCGCTTTGACATACTAACCTTGATGCTGCCTTCTTAAATGCCAGAGCACCATGCTTTGACGGGCGGTGAAGCTCGGTCCTGTGAAGGCTTCAATGACGGGAAAAAGTTGCGCACAAATGGACAACTGCTGCAAGTCATGCGATCCCATCACTTGGGAGTTCAACTTTCAATTGGCGCTTGCACGGGTGCATTTCACTGTAACACTCACTCTCACAAACACACCAAACACGCATATGTATATTTGTTTGGGCTTCAGGACTGACCACAATTACATGGACTTGTCTGCTGCTTTCCTGACTGCGTGTCTTGGATTGAAGCCCACAAAGAGATTTCCCCTTTCCATACTTTACCTGGACATACTTGGACATTTAGGGATCGATTGTGCAGCCCCTCCAGAGTTTGCCGCCAAACCTTCCCGTTCTGAGGGGTTGCACATTGCTTTTGATGGGCGGCTTATCTCTGAGCAAAGCCGTGGTGAACCTCATGACTTTGATGAAAGTCCTCCTCGTGGCCTGGTCCGCTGAGTGGATGATGGTTTTGTCATCTTGATTTATATATACTGATGTATATCACACACATACATACATACATACATAGATACATAGATACATAGATACATACATACATACATACATAGATACATACATACATACATACATACAGAGATACATACATACATACATAGATAGATAGATAGATAGATACATACATACATAGATACATACATACATACATACATACATAGATACATAGATACATAGATACATAGATACATACATAGATACATACATACATACATACATACATACATACATAGATACATACATAGATACATAGATACATACAT
>CAMXCT020002839.1:0-50000 GCA_947184155.2 Cladocopium goreaui
ACAGTGGCACTTGAAAATGCATTTGCGTTGGATCGTAGGAATGTCAATGCATTCGTTGCCAGTTTCAAGAAGTCCTCGGGTTTCTCCAGAGACTCATATGGAAGTTGGTACACCTTGATGGATGAAAGCCCCATGTTGTCAAGTCCAGCCTCGATGTCATTGACGATTCTCGAACTAGATCTCGTTTGGTAAGTCAAATCCGTCAAGATGAGAGCTTTGTTGTTTCTCACTTGTCCTCCCAATTCATCCCATTTGTCTAACCAAGGATCCCCGATGATGAACTGTCCAACCTTGTTTCCCAATTTCTTGAGCTTGGCTCGAATCTCGCCCTCGACGGTCTCTTCAATACCCAATGTCAACATGGCTAGGACTTCCGTCACTGGATATCCCTTGCACCTGACAAATTCTGTGGTCGTGATGATGTAGTGGTAGAGCTTAAGCCATTCGTAGTCATTCTCATTAATCATGTGGGAATCAAGTTGACCTTCTGTCAGCATGTTGAATGACAAGGCAGCATGAAATGTCAATCTTCTCAAATACTGTTTCCAGATCAAGTTGGATCCATACTTGTGAGTGGTGTGAGGGCCCTTTACGATTGAAAGTACAAAATCCTTGCCAGAGCGTAGGAATGCAATTCGCTGTTCCTCACGAGCATAGTCCTCGGCAGCATGGAGTCGCACTTCCACGGTTGAAGGTTTCTTTCTCTTCATCCAGTCTTCAGTTGGAATCCAATCCTTATCTCTTTCTGGTTCAGCATGACCTTGAGATGTTGCTCCGGGTCCAGATCGGAAAGCTGCATGGGTCGACGAAGACGAGGCTCTGCCAGTCGATGATCTTGGCATCTTCTTCGGTTGTACGCTTGAACTTGATGATTGTTGTGATGCCTTTGGCTGTGATCCCTCCGTAGGAGCGGATGTACTCTGGGCACTGGGTCCAGTTGATGTGTCATCATTTACCCATGAAGGCTCCTCATTGTTCCAGAAGTCAACTTCGTCGGGTCTTCGTCCATCTTTGAAGTTCAGGGGGATATCCCAGTCATCGAAATTGTGCATGTTGCCACCTGTTCCAGCTTGAGTATCGGTCAATGATGTTGTAAAATCTTTGAGGGAGCTATGGCAAGCATGACGTTTCTCTTTCTCGGTATATCTGGCCCCTTCATCGGCAATTGAGACGTTGTATCCATGCCCAATCAGGATTCCCAAAGGAATGTCAAAGGCCTTGAGGATCGAGAACTGTAGTTCGGACAATTCTGCTACTCTCGCCAGATTTCCATCTCCTCGGGCGCTGGTCTTGTGTCTCTCAAGGGTCGTGCCGAGGGCTAACAAACACAAGAAATGGTTCTGGGCTGCACTCCTCCCTTTCGGCTGATTGGTTTCAAAAGCAATTACATCCCTCATCACATCCTGCAAGATGATCTGATCTGATGGGTTCTGCTCATTGTGATACCTCAGTGCATGTCCTAGGTGCCTCATCTGGACTTCAATGATGTGCTTCATTGCTTTTCGATAGCTGTCATTGTCAGATGGAGACTTCGGATTTACCTTGGTCAACTCGTCCATGACTTTGAAGTACTCGGCTGTCCTTGTCACAGCTAACCATGATGTGGCACTCGGATCTGTGTTGAATGATGGTGTTCCTCGATAGATTTGCTTCATGCTTCGGATCTTCGCCTCAGTTTCGGCTGCAGTGGCTTGATCATCAAAAGGTTCGGGAAAATGTCCTTTGGTCAATACGATCCAGAGCTCATCAAGTCTGTCATAGATCTCCTTGTCCATGAAGCGTCCCACAGTAGCATCTTCGAATGGGCATCTGCTTGCAAAGACTTTCACGAATCTCGATCCCTTTGATAAAAACTCCCATCCTGAACACCCCTTCTCGATGTCCTGCGCTCTCTGCAACAACTTGTAGGCTACCTCCAGAGCTTGTGCAGTGGCTTCACTGGTGTGTCTGGAGTTTGCAAAGTATGCTGAGTAGACAACTGCAGGCGGCATACCAAACCTAATCCACTGGTTGGCTGTGTCTTCATCTGAGATCAGTCGAAAATTCGAACCTCGGGTGTCTCGGAATGGTGATGGAGTCTTTGCTGCAATGGACCCTTCGGACAATCCCTTCAGCACCCGTAACGCAACGGTGATTCGGCTTCCGGCAAATTGCCCTACTGAGTTCAGATCTTGTGTATCGGCCATCCCGCTTTGTACAGAATAAAGTCGCACGGACCGTAGGTCTCGTGACAACTGTTCGAACAGCGAAAATAGTTGTACGAACCGTAGGTCTCGTAACAACCAGTCGGAGTCGAATTCAGAAAGCAGTAGACACGAAAATGAAAAGTGCCACGATGAAAGAACCGAAGTTGATGTCAATCTCGAAAAGCACCAGTGCAGTAGCGATCGCTCAAACGAATGGTCAATGGCGTCGAGCTCTCGAGTAGCACAAACGGATGTTGCCACCGACTTGATTGGGTGACTGCGGACATTCTCGGAATCACGAGACATTTCAGCTTTCAGTTGTTCATCACATGCAAGCGGCTTCCAACGTTTCATCACTCTGACGTTCACAAATTGACTATTCCTGATTACATGATCATTGATTCCATTCATGATTATCTTGGCTATCCATTTAGTGTAAACTTGAGTAATGCGAGTTTCCCTACCGGCACACTCTGCATGGTCATGACGGCGATCACATCTTCTATGAAGCTTCGGAAAAGACACCCCCCATGTAACAATCTTCCAAGGTTTCTTGATTGGTTTGGGAGTCTCTTGAAATTGTGATTTCAAGCCATACATGCATCCGTCAAATTTGTGTTCATGAGATACGGTTCCTTCCACAAGATCAGTCATTCTACGGTCCTTCCAGTAGTCACAACCTCTAGGCAATTCAAGCAAGGCTGGTGATCCCATGTTGATAAGTTCACTAAGCACTGATGCAAACACTTCCCACATCGCCCAGAAGATCTGCTTCTTTGCTTCGATGAGTTGTGATGTTGCTTCGCTCACCCATCGGTTGATTCGGTTCCATGGTGAACCGCCTGTACATGGACCTGCAAAGAACACTGAATCAAGTTTGGTCCGAAGGCATCGCCTTGCTTTACTGATTCCGTACGGAGAGAGCATGTCGTCATCTTCAGTGATTGGCACGACATGAAACTTCATTTCGTCCTTCATTTTGTTCACGTAAACCAATTTCTCTCTTCCGAACATAACAAGACGAAGCATGGGACTGCTTGAGGAACTTCGATCAAATTGATTGCAAGGGAAAACTTCGCATACTTTGATGTCATCAAGTCACAAGGTGATTTGGAAAATTGAAATTCCAAAGTTCTGTTTTTCTTTTCTCTCCAAAGGATTACCGACACCTTGGGATGGTCAACCTCATGTTTGCCTACTTCAATGTGATATTGATAGGGGACAAAAACATCAGTGATGGGAATAGTATTCACGTCATTGCAATTGGTGCAGAGTGTGATTACTCCCTGACTCACTTTACATTTCTTACCTCCATTGATCATTTCAGCATTGGCGAGCACCTTGAATGTCGATCTTCCTGTCCAAAACTCATTCAACTTGTTTGTTGATTCATGATTGTCGCCCTTGAATCTCCATATGTCTTTGATCACTCGAGTGTTAGTTTTGAACTTTTGTTCAGTTTCCCTCTCATCACATATGATCCTAGGGTCACAAGGACAGTCTTCGCAATCCTGTGGTACAAAGTTTTGCCTTCTTGGCGTTTTGGGAATTCGGATCAATGTCTCTTTCCCATCCCACTGCCAATGGTCTTCATTTTTCTTACCTAACACTTGGGATTTTCGGGTGGATTTTACAAACGGAATGTTGTCACTGATGTCCAATTCCGGATGCGTGCGACATAGGCCAGGTGTTGAAGTGGACTGTGGGTGCCCCTTTCCTTCACCCTCACTATATCCTTCACCCTCACTCCCCCCATGAACAAGGCGCATAAGCGTATTGATCACACGTGTGGCTGGCTGAAGGCACTGGTGGATGGATTTCGGGTGTTGAGACGGTGATGTCTGTGCATCTAAAACCAAGGCATCAACCGAGAACATCAGCATTGGTGAATCGGTCGGATGCTGTACACGGTCATGTGGTGTTGACGCACACGAGTCACGTAGTGAGCTCGAGTGGGCAGGCGGGGCATGCACGTGCTTTGACGACATCACCCGGTGGGTTGAGGTCGTTGAAACGGATTGTGAAACAGTGTCCGGGATCAACGGCTGCTTGTTAGGCGAATGGTACTGAAAACACGCTCGTTCAACCCACTTATCAAATCTGATAGCCTGCTCTGGTGGAGATGCACGGTGTTCGACCTTTGTCCAGGTACCATTGAGAAGAACCCATGTGGATCTCAATACATCTGGCGGCACAATCAGGCCGGGTGGCCTAGGACGATAAAACACCGGTTGCTTGACGACAAAAATGGGATCCATACCTGGCAAGTATTGTAGCTTCTCTTTACTAGTCAAACCCTTTCTATACACTTCTTTTGGCAAAATAGGGGTTTCCGTGTATGGGAAGTTTGGGATGTCCTCAGTTTTGGATTGGAAAACTTGGCGAGTAGTCATATCGACATCGGTGCTTGGCTGCAACATGTCTAATACTTCTTTGCTCTGCAAGTCCTGAGGTTCCAACAAGTTGATT
The DNA here is from genome assembly GCA_947184155.2 of Cladocopium goreaui. Taxonomy (NCBI): domain Eukaryota; class Dinophyceae; order Suessiales; family Symbiodiniaceae; genus Cladocopium; species Cladocopium goreaui. The sequence continues at coordinate 4,656 of CAMXCT020002839.1, forward strand.
AGCATACAAGCTTTCTTCCATGCCATGGGATTCTTGAATCCTTTAGTATGGATATCGGCTGCCATTTTGGCTGTAATTTCGTAGATCAATACAAAATGATCCTTTTGAAAATGTTCATGCATGGAGGCAATGGAAATACCATGTGTGCGCTCCAAATGACGCATGGTTGGATTCCGTCCTGATCTGACAACACCAATCATACCTTGATTATCGTCAGGAACAGGAGTTGAGGAAAAACTTTGGCTAAGACTTTCCACAGACTTAATGCGGGGATTCCTAGAGTCCTAAGTGCAGTATCTGCAGCCACAATTTCAGCTTCGGGGGTAGAATGACTAACACACCCTTGTCGCTTACTTCCACCAGCAAGTGGGAATCTTGTGAACTTACCTTGGACTTGTAAGTGCGATCCTGAAGTTGATCTCAAGGATTGGGCACATCCAGCGAAATCCGCATCTGCAAATAGTCCTAATGATAAATCTTCAATTTTGTCTCCGACCCATCCTATCATTTTGAGGGACAATGTGGAATTAACATAACACATTAGGTGATGAAGACGGGCGTCATCATCCTTTGTCCATTTAGTCACATTACGTGCTAATGCATTGATGGATCTCAACAGGTCAAACCGCGCAATGCGGGCTGCATAAAGCAGCTTCATCAGCACACTAGCTGCATGCGGAGCTAGATTCCCACGGCTCAGCGTCTCACTGTCTTGCGCAGGACGTGAGTTGCCAGTCTCAGAGAGAGCAGGCATATCTGGATCGAAGGAATGTGCACACCAAGGACACTCAACTTTGCGTTTTCCATCGGAAGGAGCTCGATACGGGCTGCTTTTCGTTTCCTCTGGAAGGCTTGGAGTTGATACCTTTTTCAATTTTGTGTCCTTACCAATGATGTCAAGATACTTTTCCACCGATAACTTTAACAATCCTTCCATGTTATAAGTTATGGTCTTGACTTTCTTACCATTATGCAATTGGGTCTCACCTTGGGATAAAACGCATCCTAAGTAAAGTCCCAGATCGGTTTCGGGTTCAATGCGCAGAACAGTGCGCAGCATTTCCCAACCCTTGGCCAGATTTTCGGAGGGCCCAGCAAGCTTAAGGTCATCCACATAGATTACCAACAGCAATTTGAGCTCATCATGAAAATACATAGAAGGCCATTCCTCTCCAATGGGCTTAAAACCAATTTCTTGAACTTTCTTGTCACAATGTTGTTCCCACATCGTGCCTGAATCAGGGTGTCCATACAGGGCTTTGTCGAGTCTTACGACAGGGCGACGGAACTTCCAGTACTGTATCTCCGGCGGCCATGCATCAGTGGGTAACTCCACCCAACACAAAGGTCCCTTCAACTTAGCCTGGATGTAAGCCTGAATCGCATCTGCCAACTTGACGGAGTGCCCAGGAAGACATCCGTAAAAGTCTGCCCATCGTGAGGCTTCAAAGGAAGCAGGGGAATTTCCCAAGTCTTGGAAGAATGCTGCTTCCCAATGCTGATTCTTCACCTGATTTCCTAGCAGAACGCCTCTTCCCTTGAATTTTCGTCCAGGATTGTCTTCTGACAGCTGGTAATTCTTTTCCACGCATATGCCATGGACTCTGGCCATGTGTACTTCTTTTTTGTTCTTCTTGGCCTCTGCAACAACGTCGTCGTATTCACGAACCATTGTAAAGTCAAATACCTCTTGATCACGAAGGCCTTTCCACTCCTTGAGCATTGCCTCCTTGGCCTTTGGATTAGACTCAATCTCGGCTCTGCCCACAGGTCGTGAAACCATTGCATTGAAAAGTTTGCTTCCAAGACCTCCTGAAGGTATCTTGGTTCGGTGACTTTGACTTGATGCAGAAGTACACGGCATAGTTGGGAATGGAATGTATTCATCATCATCAGTGGCTATGTTCTTCACGTTCTTGACGTTCACACATTTGCCATTTTTGATCATCGTCGACTCTCCTGGCGTAGCCATGGAAAACCTCGAAATCTCACCTGACAATGTGCTCCAAACTTCACCACTCCACGATGCTTTTGGGCCACGTCCTTTCTCGACCTCCGACCATTCATCCCATTCAGTGAGATATTCCTCGTCGTCCGGGACGTCAGTAGAAGCATCGGAACATGGACTAGCATCAGCATTCCTCTTCACTTTTCGACAATCAATGTATCGTCTTCCATGTACATCGTCATCATCGACTATGTCGTACAAATCAAGATACGTACTTGTACATGTGATAGGTAAGGTAATTTTGTTCTTCACAACTTCACCAACACCTGTATCGGATTTCTTTGACTTTGAATGAGAGTCATCCTTCTTACTTTCATCACCACCCTCATCGTCCTTGGACTTTGGCTCGTCCTTGTCTTTCTTTGAATCTTTCTTCTCCTTCTTCGCTGCCTTCTTCTTCTTTTCTTCGACCAATCTTTTGGCTTTGTCATCGGCCTCTTTCTTCTCCAACTTCTTCTTCTCGGCTTTGAGGATGGTATTCCGATCAGATTGAGAGAGTTTGCGCCATTCTTCAGGAGAATAGGTTCCTTTGGGACGCAACGACGTCCTGAACATTCGTCTACCATCATCTCCAATCTTGTATGGGTAACCCTTGACGTTCAACTTGACCTTCTCACCATCGTCATTGAGGTATACCTTCCCATCTCCAGCTTTGCCCTTCTTCCAATGGTCTGGTTGGGCGTCGATCAATTCCTGGAGGGTCATCTCTTCTGGATCTTTGTCTTTGTCGAAGATATCCTCAGGGTCATCAAGAGGCTTCTTTGAAACTTTTCCACCACTTGGTCCAGGTCCACCGTCGTCTCCGTCATCAAGCTCATCATCATCTTCATCTTGGTCATGTTCTTCGTCATCTCCATGAGGCATTTTGGAGGGGTCGCCATCGAGGATTTCTCTTTCTTTCATTCCTTCCAATGTGGTGTTCACCCTCTCATATTCCTGCTTGCATGGAAATGTCAATGGAGTGACCATCTCGACCTTTTCAGTCAAATGAGGTTTGAGAAGACGGTGTTCAGGTTTGCTAGCATCATCACCAAGATTTTGATGTACGAATTCACTCAGAGGCCATACTTTGTATTGTCTTGACCAATGCATCCCTGGACCAATGTGATACCCTGCAAACACTCCTGGAATAGAATCAGGCCCAAACTTGTGAAGTTGTCCCGCTTCTCTGGTCTTCGGAGGCTTGTAGTTCACACGAGCACCATAGGGAATGAGTTTGCCAGCAAATTCAGATCCATGGAGTTTGCACCAAGCGCTCAATTCATCATCGTTGGGTTCCACGTTGAGTAGATGACATACACAAAGGATTGCTGTTCTCCAGAAACAAGGTGGTAATCCAGCTTCCAAAAGACATGTAGAAGTAGCTGTGAGAATAAATTGGTTCGTTCTTTCGGCAATTGAATTGGTTTGAGGTCTTCCAGGTAACGAATGATCAATTGGTATCTTCATCTCATTCATGGCTTCAATGAATTGAGGAGCATGATCAGAGTAGGCCTGTCTGACCTTCTTGGCGCCGATGAACTGTTTCACTGCTCTAACTACATCATCTTTGGTCATTCGATCAGATGGATAAGCACCAATGATTCCTGTATAACAGTCTCTGACAACCAACACTTCCTTCTCGAGGACCAACACGTCATCATGGACTTTGGATGTGTCCACCGCATCAAAGGTAATGAGGTCGCCAAACTTCTTGAGTTCCCTCTTGTATGCACCACGACGAGTCTTGAAGTGCTTCATCTTTGCTCGAATGCATGAGTCGCAATATGGATTCTTGTATCTGTGGGTCAACTTGTGATTCAAGCTATTAGCTTCTCTCTTGAGTGTTCCTCTCTTGGCAACCCTAGATTCACCTTCAACAACATCGATTTCGATGTCATCTTCATCTCCTTCAGCGGCATCTTCAGGAGCACCATGACCGTCATCTTCAAGGTCAGTCTCGTCCCCAGGAGGATCGCCAAGCGGGGTTCCTGGTTCGTACTCGCCGCCCTCAGGTGGTTCTTCTTCCTCTTCTCCAGGAGTTGCCGAATGTTTCTGCCGGTTCATTGTTCTTCTCTTCTTCTTCTTCTTGAGCTTCTTGACATGTCGGGAACAATTGTGATCCTCAGTCAATGTCTCAAGACCACTTTCTCCATCGAGATGTACTCTTCGTGAGGATTGACCAATATTGCTAATAATATCGTCGAAGTCATCGACTCCAATTTGAGAGTGTGTCAAAAGGTCATGGATCTCCGATGCATGATGGCATTCATGAGGAGTGCATTCATATGTTCCAAGATCAACATAAGGAATGTTATCATGGATTGTCAGGTCGATGCGCTCACCATCCTTTGTAATCAAGAAAGGCATTTTACCAGAAGGCCATATAAAGGAGTATCCCTCTTCCATGCATCGTTTCCCAAGAGACATCACGGACGGAGTGTCGTCCAGTACATAGGCATGAGAGGTCACATCAAAGGTTCCCAGGTCAATCTCTGCTTCTGTCTGAGTAGCAGTTGAACCGTTGGCTGTGTGGAACATGATAGGATCACAAGTTCGCTGCTTCAAGTTCATCCTTTCGGCTTTCCTTGCAGAAATCAGATCGTGTCCGCTGCCAGAATCCAGGATGAATCTACGATCTTTGGCTTGCACTGGTAGTGAAATGCACATCACGTTCTTGGACTTCATGAGGGATTTTCCAGCTTCATGTTCAACAAGCTCTTCAATAAAAGTCAAGTCATCATGATTATAGTCCAGTTTGATCAACATGTCGAACTTGGGGCCAATGATGATTCTAACTTCATCAACGAAACGATGGAGTCCACATCTGTCCATGATGATAGCCTTGGCCCGTGCTCGGACTGAACCGAGGGTGTTGTCGGACTTGGACTGATCGTCGGTCAAATCATCAACTTTCCAGAAGACATATTGCTTGTTGGGGTCACGATACATACGTTTGGGTAGTCCCTCCTGGTAGTCCTCAATGGCGATCTCGTGCACCTCAGGTTCCAGATCAAATGAGATCCTGCGATCATCAGAAGACTTCTTTGCACTGGCTATCCTCGGTGAGGTATAATCCATAGAATCTTCATTGTCGCTATCAAAGAAGGAATCAATGGTAATGGGAGTCGCCTTCTTCTTTGGTGTCTTCTTGCTGGTTCTCTCTGAGGATGCTGAAGGCGATTTATCTGCATGCAGGAATTTACATTTGCTTCCGAACTTGCAGGTACCCTCTTGCCAATTCCAACATACCTTCTTTTTGGGTCCAGCTGAAGATGAACTTCCTCTACCTTTCCCTCTTGATGAATCTCTACTTCCGCTTCTGCCTTTCTTACCTTTCATCTTGGCATCATAGACCTTCTGAGAATGACTGTAAAGACATTTGTCACCTTTGTTGCATCCTCCTTTATTGAAGAAGTAGTTACAGAAAATCTTCTTCTTGTCAACGGGTGAAGATGATCTTCCCTTCCCACCTTTGCCTTTCTTGTTGTTCTTGTCGGCATGGGACTTCGGAGAAGGTGTAGGAAGTACTGATGCAGCTTCACTCTTCGCTTTCGCCTTGGGACGTTTGGGAGGATCACCTGTAGACGATGCGGCCGCTTCATTCTCCTTCTTGGTCTTGACGGGAGCGGCAGGCTTGTCTGCATCTTCTAAGGCAGGTGTCGTCTTGTTAGAGGACAATGACAGTTTCACCGCACGTTCTCTATCTTTCAACAGTCGTTCTTGCTTCCCTCGTGCTATGTATCCCTTGATCATACCAGTTAGGTAAGCATAGGTCTTCTCAGGATGCCCTTCATCAAAGGTTTTGTATCGGTTGATATCGAAGGCCATGAGCTTTGAATGTTCAATCTTCCGGAACAACGTGTCACGCAGGGAATTGTTGGAAGGCAGATCATCATGTTTCATGTTGTATACGATGTCAAGCCATTTGTTGTAGAATGCCTCAAGTTGGTCATCTCCATAGTAGTTGAACATATACAAATGATGGGCATTGTAGAGAACTTCAGTGTGGTCAGGTGACTTGAAGCTAATCAATATCATTGCGAATAGTTCTCGTCCCTTGATGAAGTCCCCACTCCTCCCATACAATTGGTTCTTCATGGACATGTCATACTTCACTTGCATGGACTTGTCCCCAGCATTGTCAATGACTTTCCTCAAGGCGTTGGAGAGCTTGGCATCAATGGATTGGAATCTCACATCAGGAGCTTTGGCCAGGGTCTCCAAGTCAGGTTGATCTGCAAGACACGGAGCTAGCCATGCTTTCCAATCTTCATAGTTTCGATCTCCACTTGCAACGCAAACTTCATGAACGACACTTCCCTTCCAGGATGAAAGTTCAGTGGTCTTAGGCCAGGGTTGGAGGCTGATCTTTTCGGCTTCTCTTAGAGATACGGATGACTTAGATCTATCCCTTTCAAGGTTCTCCAACTCCTTGACATTTGTGTTGTACTCGTTCCTGAGCTTCTCGAAGGCTTCAGCTTCTGCTCGATATTCCTGCTCTTCATCATTGGCACGATCTTCAGCTTGAGAGAAATTGTTCTTATAGTAATCTTTACGATCTTCCATCTTCTTCAACTCATCTTGAAGATTTCGAACTTCATTGTTCTTCTCTTGCTTCATCTCGTCCAACTCTGCTTTCAGTTTAGCACACTTCTCTTCACATTCATTCCGAGGCATGGCATTACTGGGGTACCCATGTAATGTAGTCGGTCTATTCATTAATGAAGAAGAATGAGCTTGGTTTTCCAACTTCAGGGCAGCAATGGTGCTCGACATTTCTTCTATCTCAGCGTAACGCTCATTGGCCAGTTGATGCATCTCGGTCAAATGGCTTTCAGGAATGGAATAGTCAGTCGCACCTTTGATCACGAGTCTTCTGTCGTTCAACATCTTGATGGACTTACCTGCATCCCTGTGAGCACGCTCAAGAGAGTCCTTTTGGGCTTCAAGTTCAGTATGAAGGCGAGCAATAGCTGTATCCCTGTCATTGAGTTCATTGTGCAAACTGTCAAACAAGGTACTCGTCACATTCGGATTGTTACTCATGTGATCGATCTTGTTCAGAGCATCTTGATATTTCTTACCAGTTTCATCAAAGTTTCGCTGGAATACTTTGAGCAGGTCCTCAGTATCAACGAGTTCAGATCTAGTCTGCAAGTACAACTTGTCAACTTCGGCCTTGGATTCTTTCAAGCTGTCACGTTCACGCACGGCTTGCATGTACATCTCATAGAGAGGTCCTCCATGCGGTGATCTGCTTGGTGATGATCTTCTGGCTTGTTGACAGGAAAGTTCATGATACTGATTCTTCGATTCAGTCAGTTGCTGTTGCATTCGATCTAAAAGACTTTGTTTCATGTGTAGTTCAGAACGTAGTCCCATTAACCTCATGTCCCGCATGCCGCCTGATTCAGCTAGAGATTCTTCAGATACTCTGTTCTCAGAAATCGCTAGTCGAGATTGTAAGTTCTCACTGTGGATCACCTGCAATCGAAGTTGCGATTCTTCCAAAGCTAAGTGATGTTCACATTCTGCATAACGGTCATGTTCAGATCTTATGTTACTACGGAACTCCTTCATGATCTCGTCCCTCTTCATGTCAGCAGCATCGAGCTCAGTTTCCAGTCGCCTGACGTTCATGGCCATGGTGTGCTTCATCGTCTGGTTCTGATTAGCAACCTCGAGCATCTCGATCTGTAAAGCACATGTCTGGTCGTTAGCATAGCCGACCGCTAGAGCTTCCTGCTTGGGATTCATCTCTGCGTTTTCCAGTTCCAGTCTGAGTTGATTGATGTGAGCGTTCGCATCAGCGCCCACGTGCACCATAATTGCGTTAGCTTGTCCCATTTGTTCATCGAATTCCGAACGTAGTCGTGAATATTTGAATTCCAAATGAGATGCAGCTTCATTCGACATAGTCTGATACCTTTCCAACTCTTCGATCCTGTAGGTCGCACCTTCATCTTCCTGTTGTGCAGCCTGTAACTCGAAGTTCAGCATCTGGAGTTGTTCGGTCATCGACATCATCTCTTGATGAGTGGTGCTTTCCAGGAAATTAAATTGTTGATAGGCATATGCTGTCGTCTCGCTCAATCTTGCCTGAAGTACGGATTCTTCTTCAGTGGCCCTTTCCAGTGATGTCTTGTATTCAGATAATTCACTCTGATAGGCAGTGAAGATGTCGCTACCACTTGACGGGGCGTTCACTTGCTGATAAGATCCTGTCCCTGATGGAGTAGCGTCCTGAATCGGTGAAGGCGGATTCGACGACGTAGTCTTTGCCTTAGTCCTTGGAGTCATCGGAGGCGACAATTGTCGTGCAGATGATCTTCTCTTTCCAGGTGTGCTGTCCCTATCTTCAATTGCTTGCATTGTCGAAATTTGTCTCCCTCTAGGAGCAACCAGAGGTCGCCTGGGTAGGCTTGTTCTCAATTCTGAGGCATCGCTTCCACCAGTGTCGATACTCTGTGAAGAATTTGACTGCGTGCCGGCAGCTGGTGCAACGGCATGTCCAGAGAAAGAAAATGCATTATCGCTGCTATCCTGTTCAGTCATCTGTAAGGCCCGCGGCTACCCGCTCGTAGGCTCCGTAGGAGTCCTACGGCTGATAACCTGCGAATCGGTGTTTGTTTGTCCGATTATGTCCTGATAGTCAATGTCAAAGTAGACGTTCCAGTGATGACGTTACAAGGGCATCAGCTTCTGCATTGCAATTGTTTTCTCTGACGCTGCAGTGGGTCTTGAGCCAAAAGGGCGATTGTCACAACCCTTTGGCTTCGAGTCTTAGAGTGAATTATGTGATAATGTACATTGGTCCGTAGCTTACACTCTATTCGCAATATATATATATATATATGTCTATTTGTGTATATATATATATATATACATATATATATATATGTTGATGTATACATGAATATGTGTATATTAACATATGTCGCATTATGTTCCCATTCTAATCCATTTTTTCCCATATAGGATTTGTGGAATGTCCCATCATCTTCAGACACAGAATGAGCCAAATGAAGATGTCCCATTATACCCCGATTAGATTATATCATAAAATTATCCCTATTGCCCTCCGGCAATCAAACATGGCAATGGGAAATTCCCTGTATTTGGAGGATAATCAACTATAGATGGTGGATTTTCCAGCTAGCCATGTTTGATGACATGAGGCTAAATCCCGTAGTCCCTTCCCGTTGGTTTACAGGTTCCAGATGCCCCCAGTAACTGGGGCACCACCTTGTAGTCCAACTGTTCATGGCAAAAAACCTTACTGGTAAGTGTAAAGACTGGGGAGAATGATCTCTGATAACTATTAACTATCATCCCATTCCATTAAAAATTCCCTTCGCACTTCGCACCAGGAGTTGGTTTAAAATAGTCATTCATTGTTTTTAGCTGCCATAAACCTACTCAGATTTTTTTCATGGTACAAAAATCAGCAAAAATGCCACGAGGTGATAATATAACTTTCACCACCCAAGGTGCCACCAGGAAGACGTGGGGTCCCAAGTTCTCGGCCTTCTCGGCCTTCTCGGTCTCCAGTTGAAGATTGGCCACCACCACGCCCCAGTCCGCCGCCAGGCCTTGAGAAATCCTGCGATTTGCTGCAGCTGTTGATGAAATTGTTCATCATCCTGCCTGTGAAAATCCGAGTTTTTCGTGATCTTGTGAAACAAAAATATGCTGTTTTTTAGATTCGACTTGGACCTTAAGGAATCCAATTCGATCCAATTTGGTAGTTCAATAACGTTCATCGTCTTTGACCCTGCGCTCCAGGTCTTTTCCGCAGAAACCGAGGGCGTGTGCAGGTAGAAGCCACCTGCTGGGGGTGATGAGAAAACATGGAGGAAAAAAACGGTGGAAATATGTGGGATGTAACAACGAAAATTGGAGACGTCACCAACAAATATGCTATATCTATAATATATATATGTATATATATATGTATATATGTATATATGTATATATGTATATATGTATATATGTGTATATGTGTATATATGTATATATATGTATATATATGTATATATGTATATATGTATATATGTGTATATGTGTATATGTGTATATATGTATATATATGTATATATATGTATATATGTATATATGTATATATATGTATATATATGTATATATATGTATATATATGTATATATATGTATATATATATATTCAATGGATTGAATCCGCCACCTTATTGGGGATTCGACACGGAATGTGCTAGTCCCCCAATGCCCTTATATAACATGCATGCCGTAACTAACCATTGGGGGTTAGAAAAACATCATCCCGAGTAGGGGACTGGCTCCTGGGTTTACCACAAAAAAACACCGATGCAGCCAGGAAAAATAAATTCAGGGCTCATAAATCACTCAGTGGTAAAAACGAAAATGATGTTCAGTTGTATTTAGAAGTGCAACCAGGCCCAAACGAAGCTGAAAAAATGAACATACATATACTATAGATGGATAAAACAATGATAAAAATGGATGAACATAAGTTTTTCAAAGCAACAAAATGGGTAGATCATGACAATAATGAGCCCTTTTACAATCGTCCTGAGCAGCGCCATGCCATGCCATGCCATGCCTCCATTCTCCCAGCTCCATGTGGCAGTGGTCTCCACTATCAATCCGCTCAAAACACCTGGGATCCCAATGGATGCCACCTGGGCGATGCCTGGGATCCGACTGGGATCCGATCCTGAAAAGAAGGGATCCAATGGGACAAAAATAAATTCAGCGTTTGTTGGGTCGTACGCCAAATTTGTTTTTTAATGTTTTTTACCCATTCGAAAATTTCGAAAACCCCTAGTTTGTGAGTGTGAAAATAGACAAAACGCGTCCACTGGTCAATCCTCATTTTTCCCCAACATCTTCACCAAAAAGTGGGACTCAGTACCCTCAAATTGATGATCATCAGTTTCTACAAAAGAAATGCAATCATTGACAAATGAGAGACCACCCCAGGCCTGCACCAACCTCTGTGAGCATGAAGCATCCCAACTGGCCCAGCTTTTGGGACTGTTCCAGCCAACGACGCTGCTGGTCGTTGCCCAGGGCAAGCACCGTACCGCAGAAGAGGTTGTAGTGCACCTCAAGGGTCAAACTGTTGGCAGTTGCCGGGAATCATGTTTTGCTTTATAAAATTGAAAAATGATAGGATTATTATTGTCCCATCTAAAGTGGTTTGATGGGATATAATGGGGATACAATGGGGATATAATGGGTTGATTCTAATGAGTAGTTTCGTCGTTGTATCATCAAAGGTGTGATGGGTCAAGCAACCAGAAAAATCTTCATTGAAACAACACAAGCACAGTTTCTGCAGGATTCATAGGGGGCTGCCCTAGATGCCGCCATGGAGCTGTCATGCGAATTCCCAGGCAGCATGATAGGCACTCCTCGAGGTTTCTCGCATTCTCCATAGGTACTTTGGACTAGAACCCCAGCGGACCAGCGGACTCCCAATAACATCCAATAACTATAGTTATACTCTCTAAAAATAAAATGATAGCAGAACTACAGGAACCCATCCCTGGACGCCTCATGGGATGAATTCACTCAAGATACGCGTCATCAAATTGTGACCGATGCAGTTCCTGGGAAGTTCCGTGAAATACATACCATATCCAACAGTTAAACCCACTACACTGGCCGGTGGTTTCGAACATTTTTTATTTTACTCTCTCGCTGTGGGGTCTTAATGTGAAGGGGAAAATCGTTTTTGCTGATAAAACCCAATTGTACGCCTGATGTTGCATCCTCATCCTGGCGAAATTGCTTAGGGACCTTGAATTCCTCAGTGTGGGATTTTTTTTTGTTTGTTGCCATTGCCAACCATATCCGCTTCCACAAATGATCGCCATGAAGTCAATGAAAACTTGTTGGCGCACACGGAACTGAAACATGAACACCCAAAACAGCATGCAAGAAAGTCTTGCTTGCAAGTATGGTGTTAACCGCCACTGACGCACTCTTACTGACGCTCTAACTAGCCTTTTATCTGATATATAGATTGAAGTTCCATGTGGCATACATACTGACAGTCTAGCTGACCAATATTTTCACGTTCTATCTAGCATCAATGATGACACTCTATCTCAGCAAATGTGCTCACAGTCTATCTGGCATATGTTCTGACATTCTATCTGCCGTATATTTTCACAATCAATCTGGCATTCTATCTGATCTACCTGGCATATGTTCTAGCATTGGCTAATATATATATAGATATAGATATAGATATAGATATAGATATATATATATACACACTGGCATTCCGTCTGACATATGTTCTGCCATTCTATCTCGCATTTGTTCTGGCATTCTATGTGGCAAATGTTGTGACACGTGTTATCAGACCTGTTTTCAAAAGGCTGGTTGACATATAGTCTGTCATTCGTTCTGACATATGTTCTGACATTCCATCTGGCATATGTTTTGACATACATTCTATCTGACATCTTTAAACAAATATTGACATTCTATTGCTCTAACATTCTATCTAACATAAATTCTGCCATTCTATCTGGCATGTACTTTCACGCTCTATCTAGCATTGTATCTGACACAATATTTGACATATCTTCTGGTAGGCTATCTGACATATTTACTGACATTCTATCTGGCATATATTCTGGCATGTCTTCTGGTATTGTATCTGACATATCTTCTGGCATTCTATTTTGTAAATGTTTTGACAATACATTCTATCTGAGTTATTGAATGACACGCTACTTGGCATATATTCGGATAGTTTATCCGTGGCATTATTTCTCACATGCTATCTGGCATATGTTCTGACATGCTATCTGACATATTCTCTAGCATTCAGGTGTAGCTGTACATGGGTTCGGGTTCGGTGTTTCCTGACTCAAACCCCGCCAACTCCTCGCCATGCTCTTCCTGTGCACATCTCTCGCTGATGTGGCACTCTGTGCGCTGTGCTCTCTGTGCGCGTTTCTGGGTGTGCATGTATGTTCTCCTCCTCTCTCTCTCTCTCTCTCTCTCTCTCTCGCGCCCAGAAACCTCTGCTAAAATCTAGACATCTTCACCAGGCAGGTGGGGAACTAGAAAACTACACGCAGGGCAAAATCTGCACTGTTTCTGACAAGGTGCACGCACAACTCCTCGGCAAACAGAGCCATCATCTAAGCAAGCTTGGTAAGAGACATCTCTCCAAGGAGCTCGGCCTAACACCACGTGTTGTTTCAGGGAACAGAATCAATGCCAATGCTTTTTTGATCAATGCCAATGCTGCATCTATTCGGGAAACCGGCTTCTTTGCTGACTGGGCACTTTTGTCATCTGTGGAAGCACGTTTCTCGTCTCGAATCAGGTCAACGAAAATGTTGATCATATTTAAGCAGGCTTCTCTGGTGACTGCCTTGGGGTCTGCCGTGTCACAAGAGACAAAACTGTCTGTGGAGCACAATTCCTGCAAAGAACGCAGGCTGAGCGAAGTACTTGTCACAGCTTTCCACAAGCGAAGCCAATCGCTGGCTTGCGGCACGCCACTCTTCAGCAAATGAGCATCCCAATCTGACAAAAGGGAGCCAGCGTGGGGTTGCAGAAGCTTTGCCAAGCAGTTTTGTGAACCTCACTGCAAGAATGGAGGCGAGTCGCGCTGCTCTGCATACTGGCAACCTCTTTGATGTCAAATCTGCCCCATTTGGTGCAAAAACGTTTCGGTCGGCTCCTGCCTTTGCTCTCTTGAAAGGTTTGCCAAAACTTAAACCAATGGCAAAGAGAGCACCCCATGCCACCCGTGCGCCATTCAAGCCAAACATGTCTCCGACACGGGCCGCCAACATGAGAGGGTAGCAAGTGGGAACCAGGACCGCTTTGCCACCGGTGGCCAAATCGACGCCACAGATGTTCTGCAGTGACAAGTGGCTTCCCTGCAAACTGAGCCTTTGTCATTCTTTGTCTCTTGCACTGCCAAAGGTTTGGACACCTTCTTCCTGTTCACGGGTTCAGCCTTTGCATTTGGAAGGCCTTGCTTCGCAAGAAGCAAGCAAATTTGGACGGCATGACAGGCCCTGGGGCCTAGAACCAAGCAGAAAGTCTCCGGCCAAGAAAGTTTCCAGCCATATGTCAATAAATTATCGCTGTTTAGCGCCAAACAGCGTGGTAATGTCAACATCAATTGTTTCGACCGTTGCCTCACAAACAACAGGTAGCCCAGCAAAGTTAGTTCAAGAACCATACTGTCAAAACTTACACTAGCGGATGGCACCAATCACTGAGGTAATGGACTGCTTGAAAATACCATGCCTGATTCATGCTTTTCACCTCAGAAAATCTCTGTCCAATTCTGGTGGCTGAAGCAAGACACAAGTCACACGTGTTTTCTCTAGATTGGCTTGACTGTTGGATATCCGAAAGCATACTTAGAAATCGCAAATGCTGCCGGGAACATGCAGTGCCGCATGTCCTCCCCATGTGACAACGAGGACGTCATTGTCACGCCCATCCAGCAGCCGCATTCACAGGACAAAGGGTGGCATTGATTTGGCCAACAAGAATTGATACTTCACATGAACGTCTTGGTTGCCTTGGTCTTACTAAAAGCAGCATGCTTTCTTTCTTCCCCTTGTCTTTTCGCGGCGCGTGTCAAAGCAAAAACATCCGAAGCGAAATACGTGCGCAGCGTGGCACTAAGCATCACGGAGCTAGCAAAACGTGCGTGAAACTTATATTATTTCACACACGACGACAAAAAAAACAAATCACATGGATTCTCTGGAGACCAAAACGCTCGAAACATAAGCTGTGCATACTGCCAAGTGCAAAACAAACAGAGCAACAACCTGTCCGGAGGCTCCGAGATCCTGCTTTCCTGGCTTCGGCTCCCCTGAGCCCAAGCTCACTCCACGGACACCGCAACGTCCCCATCCCATGGAGAAAAAAATAATTCAAGAGTGGCCGGCTGCTTTAGAATCTTCAGCACTTTGCGCAATCCAAGTTTCAATTTCGAATATTCCAAGATCTTGACATGCCGCTGTTGTCGGTGCGGAAACTTGGATTTCAAACCCTTCCTTTTGGTTCGCTTTGTACAAGCCTGGTCTTCAACAGACCTCATCGTCGCTCCAGAAAGTGGAACCTGTGACCCGGCAGCACCATTCTGATGTTTTGACGGCGTGCGGCGCATTGCATATGATGTCTTGCATCCTAAACAACATATTTTGCATCGAGTGATCCACACCTTGGCAGTCATTTAGAATGAAGCTCTGACACTTTATCCTCAACTCTCCTGGCAAACTAACATGTTTTTGACATTTTTTGTTGCACAAATTCTGACATGATATCTTGCATTCTATCTGACTTTCTTTCTTGCTTTCTTTCCGGCATTCTATCTGGCATGCAGACTGACGTTCTATCTCGCATTGTATCTGGCAAGCGGTGGCAATTTGCCACTTCGTTTGGCTTCTCTAAAATGTCGAAAACTGACCCCTTCAACTCCCCGAAAAGCGGTCCTTTTCCGCGTTTTTAAACGATTTTGTCGACACGTGGGGGGTCACATTTCAGGACCCTAAAAAAGTGGAAAATCAGCAGCAAGCGGTCTGACATGCTATTTGATACTCTGTCTGACGAGTATTGTGACCTTCTACTCTATCTGGCAAGCTATTTAATATATATATATATATATGTGTTATATCGTGTATATATATATATATTGTATTATATATATATACAATGTGGGGCCCCCCAGTTGTAAGTTGGTTTATAAACCCCATTAACTATAGTTAGAAGTACCATGGACCATAGTTATTGGAGTTATAAACCAACTTAGCTATCTTGGGGGCCCCCACATTGTATACTATATATTATGTATTATATTTATATATTCGCAAGTTTTCTCGCAGTTATCCTGGCATTCTGTCTAGCATATATTCTCTCATTTTACTTGACACTGTTTCTGACGCACAGTCTGAATAGGAAAATCTATCTGGCATATAGCCTGACCTTCTGTTGACGTGCAGTTTATCTGACATTCGTTCTGGCATAAAACCTGACATTCTATCCGGGATTGTCTCTGGTATTTATTACAGTCAACAGTCTATAGCTGGCACAATGTCTGGTCTACAATCTCCCATTTCACCGAACATTCCTTCTTACATTTTATATTCTGATATTCTCTCTGGAATATACCATGACCTTCTATCTATCCGGCATACATTCTGGCAATTTATCTGACCTTCTGTCTGACATATGTTCTGACATTCTGCCGGAAATTCTGCCTGGTAAAAAACCGGACACTTTATCTGACCTTTTTTCCTGGCAAACATTCTGAGATTCTATCCGGTATGACGTCTGACATTCTATCCTACAGACTGTGTGGCATACATTCTCATATCATATCTGAGATGCATTCTGACATATGTTCTATTCTGACATTCTACGTGGAATATAGCCTGACTTTCTATATGGTAGCCTCTCTGGTATATGATGACTGTGTTTATCTGACATTCCTTTTGACAGCTATTCTCAATTTTTGTGGCTGGTTTCCGGCTGAATTTCAAGCTCGCTATAGGGTTCGGATCCTGGGTCTGCGTGTCCAGCCGGATCGGGATCTTGCAATGATGTTCGGGAAGTGGCTGGTGTTCGGGCCCGTGGGTGCCCACCCAGATCAAGAGCTCACGATAGTGTTCGGGATCTAGCTGATGCTCGGGCCCATGCACGCCCACCCAAATATGGAGGTCGCAGTGATGTTCGGGATCTAGCTCAGGCTCTGATAAGAGTTGCGGAAAAAGATCGGAAGATTAGCCGGACATGCTGGAACATCCAGATTTGACTAATATGTTTCAACGAGGTCCTTTGCACCAACCAGTCACCATCACTGGTCTTATATACCCCTATGACTTGGTAGCTTAAATCATCACCCACTATCAGTAGTACCGCGCAAGGCGGTGGCGATAGGAATCTATATAGGAGAGGTGAGCTGTTGTG
This sequence comes from Cladocopium goreaui, assembly GCA_947184155.2. Classification (NCBI taxonomy): domain Eukaryota; class Dinophyceae; order Suessiales; family Symbiodiniaceae; genus Cladocopium; species Cladocopium goreaui. The sequence continues at coordinate 21,609 of CAMXCT020002839.1, forward strand.
ATGCCTGGCTGGCAGAACGAACCCGCTCACGGAGCGACAGGTGGTTGGCTCTGAGTATGTCTCTCTCGCTCCGTCTCTCTCTCTGTCACCTTCTCTCTGTGTCTCTCTATCTCTCCCTCTGTCTATCCATCTGTCATCATCTGCCTATCAATCTATCCATCTATCTATCTATCTTTCTATCTATCCATTTCTCTGTCTATCTCTCTATCTCTCTACCTATCTCTCTACCTATCTATCTATCTGTGTATCTGTCTATCTGTCTATCTCTCTACCAGTATCTGTCTATCTCTCTATCTATCCATCCATCCACAGCGGCGTGCACTTTTTCGATATCGGAACGTCCAAAAGTGGAACGAACATGCTGTGTTTTTAGATGTTTTGAGCATGTTGACTTCCAAATGTGCTTCGCGCCGAAATGCGGTGCACTTTTTCAACATCCCACCTTCCAAGAGTGTTCCGAACGTGGTGCTTTGCAAATGTTGACTTCCAAATGTGCTTCGCGCCACAACGGCGTGCACTTTTTAAGCAGCTCAAGTGACAAAAGCGCTCCGAACCCGCAGTGTTTTAAACATGTTCGCTTCCAAACGTGCTTCGCGCCACAACACTGTACACTTGTTCAACAGCAGAACTTCCAAAAGTGCTCCGACACTGGTGTGCTTTGCGCGCTTTGACTTCTACGCGTGCTTCGCGCCACATTGCGTGCACTTTAGACATCTCAACTTCCAAAAGTGCTCCGAGCATGAGGTGTTTTTACCAAATCTGCTTCCTGCCACAGCGCCGTGCAATTTTGGATCTCTCGTCTGACCAGATGGCTCCGCACCCGCCGCTTTAGCGAGCCTACTTTTCGAGCCTCCGGAGCCACAAAGTATTGGAAATACACAGTTTCGCGACTTTTCTACCTTTTCGAGCACCTTGATCTTCTTTCTTCTGACTCTCTCTCTTCTTTGATCTTCTTTCTTCTCCTTGCTCTTCTCTGACTCTTCCCACCTCTGCTGCTTCATCTGTCCATACTGTCGGAAGTTTTACTTCTAAAGTAAACTTCTTTCGACCATGTATACCCAATATACAAAGGGTGAAGGGTACAATAACCCCCATTTAGTTGCATGATGTTCCCATGCACAATATAGATGCCCATTTAGGTCGCGCATTTGACAATGTTTGACACCAAAGGGGATTGGTTGTGAACCACATTTTAGTGTTATATCCCCCTGTCTACTACCCATCTACCGGACGCAATGGAAGCGCGTCCTGATGCGCCAACACACGATGGCTCGCAAAGAAGTCTAACATGCCGTCACCTCCGGGGGCACGCGGTGAGTGTACAGTAGGCTTTACTTGGGCAGTTGGTGGTATTTTATGGTAAAACCCATGGGTACAATCGTAATAATAGTGCATGTTATATTTATAATGGGGGATTCATGGTTAAGTAATATACGGTAACCACATTTAAATATACGGACTTTTAAATATACGAACAGGTATTTTAGACTACCTCGGGAAAGGTTTTCCTTGGCCCGCCCGGCCATTTAAACATACGGAATCCACTTCATTTAAACATACGGTAACTACATTTCAATATACGAACTGGTATTTCATACTACCTCCGGGGCCTCGCGGTCTGGCCCGCCCTCCACATATTTAAATGTCGTTACCGTATATTGTATGTATACAGTGTACAGGCTGAAACCCAGTTCGTGAGTTGGGGTGGTTTCAATGGATATGAATGATGTAAAGATCATGGAATTATGGTACTTACTTAATTATATACTATAAGTTGGGATAAAGCCGCTACGGGCTATGACTATGATTGTGGTTATATTGCTCACTGATTGCTTCCAAGTAGTGGTGTTTGCTATTCTGCGTTTAAGAAATATGAATCTCGTGGAAGGGCCGCGAAGATACTGCATCTAAAGGACCACCAATTCGGTGATGTAGCGATATCAATGGCCAATAATTAATGCATAACATCTGCACAAACTTCTCATAAATTGGCATCAAATTGTAGCTGACAGGAAATACGGAATTTGTTTGCAGAGTTTGGACATATATTATGACTTCGGCTAGTGATTGTTTCTTCTACATGTTTTTCTTGGATAGCGTACATATATATAATATATATATATATTATGTTTATTATGTACGTATCTCTTGTCTTGAGAGTCTCACAAACAACCAAAGCACATCACAGAAGCCAACACGTGCAAAGTCTGAAGCAAGATACCTCAGCTTTCTTCCTGAGGGAAAATCTTCCGATCTAAGTCTCAGACTGCTGGTGATGCTGTCTAAGTTCAGGTAGCCTCCTGCGATTCCACAGGTGATTAATTAATATCTCTCTTAATGCCCGTCTATATACAGGGGATTACCGAGGGTAAGTGGAAAACGAATACAGAAAAGTGCCAGACCATCTTCGTGAAAGCCTGGGGCAAGTTGTGTCTTCCAACTTTTCTCTCCCCCAGCCCCAAGCATTGATGTGTTGGTTCAAAAACGGCCTTGGCTATGGCCGGATGACATGGAAACAGTGTACCATTGAAATGAGAAAAAATAGCACTTATGGAGAAACAAGAACGGTTCGATAAGACTGTTTCTAGAATGGCTGCAAATGGTTTAAAGAAAAAGGGTGTCTAATTCTATCTCAGATTGTCGCAGAATAAGATAAAACCAAAATCGCCCAGTAAAAAGGAAACTACTAAACCATTTTTGGGGCTGAATGTTGAAGGAGAAATATCGCAGCAGCATGGAGCATATCTTTAATAGACCGCGAATAAACATCAACCATTATACACCATCATCAAACATGATAGGGGCATCATCTGTCGTTATAATCCACTAACCCATTAGAAACTACTAAATCACGTACTATAGCCTAATAGTAACTATATAGTAAACCATTAAAAACCCGAAAAAAAAAACCCTCTGGTTATGACATTCACAGGTTGCTATGGTTTTGCGCCATGGCCCATAGAAATCGATGGTGGATCTTTCCATGGCCAGACCTCGGAGGAGAGCGCGCAATTGCTCCGAATGCTCTGGCCACGGGGCATTCTCCTCAGTGAAGCTCACTGATGGCCGATGATTTTCTAGGGAAAAAAGGGTGGAAAAATGCGTTGAAAACTTGGGTTTATGCCACCCTTCATGCGGTTTTCCCTACAAAATACGATGGAACATCAACATGGACGGAAAGGTGAATAAGCTATAAATGGGCCATGACTACCATACCAGAGGTAAACGCAGTGAACCTCAAACTTGGGGATGGTTTGGGCTTAAGGTCTTGCCTCACTATATAATATTATAGTAACTATAGTATATTTTATAGTATATTATATTATAATATTATATAATACGATTATATACAATTATCATTCCAGCCATGACAAAAAGTGAGTCACAACTGGGGTGACCTGTGAGAGACACGTTGTGGATACACACATTGGCCATCTTGAACTCACTGAGTGAACTGCTGGATATTCCAACAAACCCCGACGCTCGCGGAACTAACGGCGCGCTCGCGGACCAAGACTCATCAGCCTTGTTGCAGGTGATGGACAAAAACCTTTTCATCAAGTTCTCCTCTCGTCCTGGGTGGATGGTGGATGTAGATTTCCCCCATATCCAGCCGCCGCTTGAATTCATAATTCCACAATGCAAACAAGCGACGTTGGAGGCTATCATACCTGGGCTGCTGTCATTGTAATCTCTAAGGTTTTAAATGCTGCTAAACGCACTTACCTAGAAAGGTGGAAAATTGAAGCTCATCACAAGCTCAAGTCGTATCTTCGCTGTGTTTTGATTGGTGCTTTCAACCCATCCATTCCATCCATAACTTGATTCGCGGTTTCAACCGTTTCAACCTACTAAACAAAGCATAAACATATTGTAGCCACAGTCACCGTCCTGTGACCCTTGTTTTCGCCAAGCAACTGTAGCTTGCTGGCTGCCAAGGAACTGGGATCCTCAGTCCGCCACGATTTCATCGTAGCGTCGGGAATGATCATGTCATAGGAAAAATGTCCATGTTTTTATCACCAAAACTGTTGAATCCATTGTTCTGAGGGTACAAAAACCCTACTGCAGGTGCGTTTCTCTGAAAGTGACAAAGGTATACAAAGGTGATAAAGGTGAGGCATGAATTGTAAATGAACAAGCATGGATTGCACCAGCATAATGTTCACCAGCAGGTCTTGATAGGGAAAAAAATGAAAAAAGAACTGTGAATCTTCTTCTGAAGCGATCAAGTCTTTTCTTTAAAGTCAGCCTCCATCTGTTACAGCGCTAATCTAGTGATCTCGCTTGTCGTGTGCATACCAATGCGTCGGATTCAGAAGTGTCACAGCATACTTCACGCAAAACGGCATGTCATGTAAGCAACCAATCACATCTATCATCATAGTTCATCATATATCCTTCCTTTCTTCCCCAACGGTGCTCCCCTGCATGTCCACATTTCCATCACTAGTTTCAACAACAGCAGCCGTGTGCAGCCGTGTGCGGATCCGCAATCCCTCCATGTTTGATGTGGAAATTTACGGATTTCATCCCATTCTATCCGATTGACCAAAGAAATCGAAGTTGAGATTTCGCCATTTAAACAGGCGAAGAGTTTTAAACATGGTCCTATGGTGAACATGGCTCATCCGGCTCCGCTCATCCCATCAAGACACCCACATCGCTGGAAGCTCCTTGGGGTCTCTCTTCAGTCGCGACCATGGCCAGTGGATGGTCTCCCAATACAGCAAGGCCTGGATGAATAGCAATGGAGAGAATGCTACGTTCATATCGAAGTGAACATATGTTTTTGCTGTTTTGACTAGATAGTCATAGAGAGAATATCAAGATTGATTTAAAAACATGTGCCTTGTAGGCTTGAAATCAGTATGCGTTGCCATACTGGCTGATTATCACACTGTTTTTTCATGGCAAAACGGCAGTGTCTTGAGTGCAGCTGTACTCAGAGCTGCGCCTGAGTCGAAGCGATGATTGCAAAGGCCTCACTGCAATCGCTTGTCCGAGATCATTTGCTTTGGGATCACGCATCAAAATGCTGAAAAAACCAGTGGTGCTCCCCACACAGCAACAGCCCCTTTATTTATTGGGAGGCCAATCAAAAAATTGGACCCTGGGAATTGAGAAATTTCTTCAGCTTCAGTTCTGCCAGGAATGAGAGCCCAACGGTGACGAACGTACTGAAGGCCACTGCAAAGCATGCCCAGATTGGAAGTAGAGCCTGAGCGAACGTACTGGAGACATCTGTAGACGCAGTACATCACTGTATCACTGTACTGTGATGGGGATATGATCAATGGCCATTTCAGGATCCTAAATTTGAGGTACCTACCATATATATAAGGCCTATATAAGGCCTATGTAAGGTATGATGGATGAAGGCTGTCCCGTATACTTTCCGCCCTAAACTTCCCATCCCCACTGGCTAAACGGGCGCAGCCCAGACGCCAAGACGGTGGACAGTGGGGCCTGGCAACGGGTACCGGGGACCGGTGGATGGTTGCGACATCCTGCACCAGGTATATAACTAGTGGTAATGGGATTAAAGTGGGATAAACCATTTACCAACTGGATTGTATTGGATTGTAGCTTACTCACCTGTATGAAATGATGGTGGGATATCTGAGTATTAAGATGAACCCAAAACAACTCAGAATCTGATGTAGCATGGTGTACTTCGAGCTGGGAGAACTTCATGATAGTCTGAAAAGCTGTGCTTCACATTTCTAAGCCTGACTTGGCACTGGCAGATCTGGCAGGCTTTTGTGGTGTCCACAATGGTCCACATCAACCCTACACCATTGACGATTTGACGCGTCTCAAAACAGCAAAAATCACAGGAAAAACCAAGCGATCCATCCAGATGCACCAGTTGTGACACGTATCTCAGTGGGAAAAAAAAACATCATTTCACCATCAACATTGCTCAAAATTCTGGATGTATCCCCATGTTCATGCACCCATATCATGTATACATTTCATTGTATGCCCCTCATCATCATGTGTGTGTGTGTATGTGTATGTATATATATATATATATATGTATATATATATATGTATATATATATGTATAATATGATCGTTGCTAGAATCCCTTCCCACGCATATTCAATACCCCCCGAAACGAAACCCTGGTTCGGGGTTAGGCCCTTTAGGCTCTGTTCACTTTGTCCCGAAAAAATGGGGGGAACATTTTCTGAAGATGTTGGCGGGATGGGGGTCAAATTCAGCCCCCATGGCAGGGACACCTCCTCAGCCTCCAATCCGGGCCACGCGCTGGGCTCTCTCAACATCCATTGCTCATCCATGGCGGCAGGACGATAGATGGTTTTGGGAAATGCGGATTTTCAGGAAATTTGCCACGATAGTATGGAATCGCCACATAACTATGGAGCAACTCACTGGGTAGCCAAAAATCCCTAGAAATGAGGTGACTTGGTACTGAAAAGATCTGAAAAGACTGACTCTTCTCCAGTTTTTGAGCACAAGCTACGTCATTCGGTCAAGATTCCATCTAGGATCCCTTTAGGTAAAAGCTTGCAGCTGCCCCCTTAGCGAAGACAATTCCTCTCCGCTCCACAATTCGCTCCAATGAGTCCCGATCCATGTAGCTTCACACGCCAGTGGCTTGACTCCGCGCGCCTCCCAAAAGGAACCCTGGCTGTTATCCAGTCCAGGGAGAGTGCGATTGTCTTTCACCTCGTCGCAGGACACCCAACCCATCCAATCCCCTTCCCCAAGTTTGTTAAAAAAGGTCCCGGTGAAATCAAGTGGTGTACCGCACATTTTCATGACCAACCAAGATCCAACAAGGATGTTGTTTAATGATGTTTCACGGTTGTTACTGTGCTTCACTGGATGTTTATTGGATCTTTGGTGTTTTCATATTTATGTGCTGGTTGGATTTTAGGGATATGGATGAATCAAAATACGTCACTGTCACTAAACTGAAATAAGGCAAAAAAACTCGCTTACATTGGGATACCCTCTGGTAAACGTTTACATAACTATGGAAAGATCCACCATTTTTAATGGGAAAATCCACTATTTCTATGGCCATTTTCAATATGTTGACAAAACCAGAGGGATAATTCGACTGACAGTTCTCCCGGTGACGAAAAAAGCCGTGCTGGCGCCTGCCGAGCACTTTGCGGCCACGGGGGCGCTGTGGTAAAGACATCCTTGGAGAGACGCGGCAGCACCTGCGCCGAGGGACTGGAGGTGGTAAACCGGAGAAACGGTGGGCGGAACCACATCTATGTTCGCTTTACGAGAGTCGGACGCCCTACGGAATGGGAATATTTAATGGAATATTACATATATATATACGTATATATATATATTAATATATAACCATAGATTTATTATTTATATGTATATTTATGCAGTGGGTATATTAACTTATAATGCAATGTTTATCCTGGAATATATCATGTGTAGATTCCATGGGAAAACTCGCTCCATTTTTTTACTAAGAGTTTCTTGTGGAAGCCATGGCCAATCTGGGGTTGCGAGGTGGCTGTGCCCAAATGCGTTTCCCTGTGCCCAATACTTCACCGGTAATATCGAATATTGTACAACAGCAACAGTCAGTATGATAAAGGCAGAACAAACACCACTGATCACCACTGTTCTTCTTGCTGAAAAAACACTTATCTTTGGCAGACACTCTCATTTGGGATCATCTAGGACATCTTTTGTGGTGCTACAGATGTTTGTCTGTCTGAGACCTTCCCATTCCTTGACCCAAATTGGTTGATGCTGATGGTAGGGAGTCTTCAAATGGACCCATCATCCAAAATACTGATCATGTTCCCATATGTTCGCATGAAACCATTGGTTTTCCATGGGTTTTCCCCACCTTTTGAAGGATTTTTGGTGCCAGGGGAACCCGCTTCACCGCAACCTCCACGTTCCCCTCACCCACGGGGCACTGGTGGGACTGCTGGCCGATCTGGTCGATCTGGTCGATCTGGTCGATCCGACATGGGGTTTGGCCCGCTCCGCCCTGGCCGAGATGAGGGAAACATATGGAAATCATCAGATTCATCAGGTATTTCTAGTAAATAACCATAGTAAATAACCATATGGATGTTTCCCAAACTAGGGATATGATGGTATAGCTATATCATAATAGATAATCAATGGCTATAGAATGGGGATTTCCCAAAACGATACATAAACAGATCATAAACATATCATGTTTACATGCAAAATCTTGGGGATATGATGGTATATTAGTATAGATTGATATAGATTGTAGGCGTGTTTTCGTCTAGGACTATAATTTACCTACAATGGCTTGGAACAAACCTGCATCATGCTCCATATAATGGTTATTATGTTTTTCCATCAGCTTGATAGTGGATCAGCATGGCCCCACTCACAAAACCTGTATAAACCTGTTGCGCAACATTGGCCCACTCCAAATTTCCAGAAGAGAAGTTCAATAATTCATATAATTCCTCATTTTTCCATACCCCCCAAACAAATCTTTAGTACTGGATCGAATCCTTGGATAAAAACCATGATAAAACGATGTCGTCAACAAAGGGCCATAAAACCACGTGAGATGGCTGAAAAATGGCCTGGGCATCATCCCATGTCCACCCTGACAATTTCGGCCGCCCTGTTCCCCGTACTCTTTGAGCCGAGCAAACAAACAAGTCAATACATAAAGCAGCTGGGGTTCTTTAAAATGGGGGGATTGGTCCCACTTTATGACAATATCATACAATATCAATGGGAAAAATGATGACAAATGGAATGGAATGAGCTATCCATAGCTATCCTATTTTCAATCAAAACCATCACCCGAGATTCGACGAAAGCGACGGTTCCACTCCGTTCCACTCGCCCCAAACCACATCACAGAATCATCAAACCCTGAGGATCGGTGTGAAATTATATGTCGTTGTCGGGTAAGTAGGCTCCACGGGGCTACTTAGCTGACACTGGCCTATAATTTGACTTATCGGAAAAATGGTCGGAATCTGTTGGAATAAGCATGCTTCTGCCAGCCAAGGTACCTCCCTGCAGCATTTTGCTTGGTTAGAGAGGACACAAGGTTGTTGAATCATCTAGAATCTAGAACAATTCTAGAATCTAGAATGAGGAGTACCCATGTTTGACTGTAAAGGCATGGAATGGGAGACTGCTCCGTATTTTCATCGACCGGTGTCTGGAAGCAAAAATTCGAAATGTCCGGGTTGCGGGCGAACAACCAAGTGTGGAGCTCTTGAATGCATCCCTGGCTACAAAGAGTTTGTGCAAATGGTTTGACCTGGTGGAAAGATCACCACGGTATTTGCAACAATCAGTTGCTGATGAAATTTTTGATGCAGGACAGGTTTTTCTGAAAACCTACTTGCGTTTAGCTTTGCATTCTTTAATTGAGAAATCGCAAAGATGGAAGTTTCTTCCAAAACTGCACAGTTTTATGCATCTTTGTGAAGATGTAAAGTCTTCACTTTACAACTGCCGTTTTTTTCACTGTTTTCGAGATGAGGATTTTGTCGGCTTGTGTAAGCGGCTGGCAGTTCGAGTACATAAGGGGCCGTTGTTTGAATATCGCATCATGACGCGTTGGCTTTTGCGTCTGTCTAGCTGGGACCCTAGCTGAAAATTGAAAAGGTGTGGGATGTGACGGGGTATGTGCAAGTCCTGATTTGGTTCATGTTACCCTGAGCTCAACATGGGATCTATCGGAATGTATCGGAAAAAGTGGGTTTCCGTTAAGTATATGAATTTGATGCACTTACCACCTCATAGCCCCTAAGTGATACAAAACCGGCTACTTTCTGATAAGTGAAATTATAATGCATGCTCTTGATCCCCGGGGAAACCAAGCTCACATCAGAACACTACGCGGCGTCTTTTCTGATCATGAACAATCCGTTTTCAATGGCATTTGGCGACACGGGCTGTGCCCATGGCTGAAGCGACTGGAAGGTCTGATTCTGATGTCTGCAAAGAAGTAGGTTTACATGTATATAGCACCAATGGACGCCAATAGTACAGGAACGAGCAAGCTCGGAACACGAAAGGGTAACCTTGTGGCATTTCTCAAATGAAGCTAGCGATGCCAACTATCCTATTGAAGATATTGAAGGATATTGAAGGCATCAGAAGACTTCGAAGAAAGCTTCGTCACAACCAGAAGCGCACGTTCTCCATTTTGTGCCGTCCCTACAGTACAGGGATGAACATGTGCTTGAAAGAATCCAAAGGGTTGTTTATCATTCTCATTCATGGTAGCACAGTAGTACTGTGAGTATTATCATTGTGATGTGTACCTGTGTGTATATACATATATATATATTATACACACCATTGTACACCTAGTTCTTGAAAAGGTGATGTACTTGCATTATTCCTGTCATTATCATTGTTGTATATTGTTGTCATCATTGTCATGGTTGCTATGGTCAAACGCCATCGTGGCCCGGACCCGGAAGGATCATCGAAGAAATCATTGTCATGGTATGTCATGGTATGTCATGGTATGTCATGGTATGTCATGGTTTTTTAAACGAAAGTAATTCAGACATGTTCAGACCATATCAGACCTTCAAAACAGCTCCTCAGCTGAGAAAGCATCGACCTACAGGCTCAACAAAGACTCGATGCTCAACCTGCTAGATCCCAGTCACAGTGGAAGCGTTTTTTCGAATCAGAACTGATACATTTGGATTGGCTTTTCCGGGAAAAATATGGAAAAATGCAAGGCCCCTCATATTTCATGGTATCTTTACATGATTTTACATGTAAAGACCATAGTTTCCTTTTTTGATGTTCAAAAAAACAATGCAATGATACAATCATTTGAAACTGTGGCAATACGAAAAAAAAACACCGGATTTCCCATGGCCACCCCCAAATCCATTGAAAAAGTTACTAATCATTATCCCTATGGCCCGCCATTTGGGAAAAATACCATGGTATATAATATATAGTTACCCATTTTCTATACACATGTATGGTAATTTTATGTAATATGTTCATGTTTTCGCAAGTCTTTGTTGAGCAAGCATCTCTACAATCCACGAGACCGTCTTTGTCTGTGGGAGGCGTGCATTGACTTCGCAGAAATGCCACAACTTCACCCGGATCGGGTTTCAAGAACTGATGTTGAGCTTCCACCATAAATTCAGCTTGACTGAACCATGAAACGGCTCATAGCATTTAGAAGGGGTGCGATGTTTCTTGTTTGTTTTTGGTGTTTTTTCCGTTTTGGGGGTCTAGGAGCTTCTTTCCTTGATTTTCCAAGGCTTTTACTTGATGATTTTTGGTTGGTCACAAAATTGAAAGTGATCTGAATTTAGTTTTAGATTAATCAGCATTGATTTAAACTTGATTTCAAATCTCAATTTAGAATTGGTCTAAATTCAATTCAACGACTAATTTAGATTGAATTTAAACACATAATTTAATACAACAAAAAATGTCTTTAAATTAATAAAAATTGAGAATCAATGTGAATCAAAGTTAAGAATAATTTAGATTGAATGTAGATTTAATACTGACGCGAAAATCCATATATGTTTAATTATGACAAATTTAGACTTAAATTGACACAAATCTGAATGCAATTGTAAATTGATAAATCGGATTCAATAGTTAATTTAGGTTATATAACATCATATAAAATCCATCTAAGTTTAACTGTAGGTTAAATCAAGTTTAAAAGCAAAATTTGAATTAACTCGAAATTGGTTTAAGTCTGAATTGATATGAATCTAAACTAAAAGCAATTTAGAGTTCATGTAGATTTGATTTAGATGTCATTTCAACCATATATTCAGTTTAAAAAGCAATGTACATTTGGTTTAAAATTGAGTTAGTTTCAGTTTGCGATGATTTAGTTGTATCCTAAAGTTAATTAAAATCAAAACTTACTTTTGGAATTGGAAGTAAGAAGCCAAAGCCAAAAGCCAAACTGAGACACATCCCAAAATAGCTTATTTAAAAGCTTCTGCCAAGTTGTCAGCCCTCAACTTGCAGGATTGGTGGTGCCTCTGGTAACTTAACAGCTTGCTGCTGGGAAAATCACCACTGGCTGGGTAAATGGCAGTGTGTCAAAACCTTGTACCCCTGGTGAACATCAAAATAGCTGGTACATGGATGTTCATCCCACTAAAAATGGTATTAATAGGTATTGATCCATAGCCAAATCATCAATGGGCGTCCATAGGTGAAGTCACCGGATGGTTTTCAGGGCCAAAGGCATTCGGCGACGGTCAGGGGCCTGCTTTTTCAAGCCTAGCGCAAGGTGAACGTCCGGTGTCCAGACTGCCACATGAAAAAATATGGAAAAAGCCTAGGCAAAAGCATGGCAGTGCTGTTCTGCTGAGAACATAGATCTTCATTCGCCATGATCCCCTCAAAGATGCTGACATGGATATCCAGAACCATGGATTGATACACCACGGCAACAAACCTCGGAACTTGATCACGGCTGCGCCTCTGGCGAGCGTAGCTCCTGCAGATGCTGGGGGAAAGGCATGAGCCTGCAAGATGTGTTTCGTCTTGTGCCATTGATTCAAGGGCATGGTCCATAAACCCCAAGATTGATGGTGAGGAAAAAAAAACAGTAGTTTCTTGAGAAAAATAGTCCCTTGAATCAACCACTTATATTATCATGTAATATCCCGCGATATGTTATCGACTCATGTCTGGAGTCCTCTGCTTGAGGCAGCCATGGGGAAATGCCGGTGAACCTAAACGCTGTTTTTTGGAAAGTGCTGCCAGGGAAGAAATCGATGGCAATATATGGCAATCTTCAGCCACCAGAAATGCTGGAAAATATGAAATATATTGACATTTCCAGTGAAAATACAGCTAGAATATGTTGGAATGATATCTACAGGATTCCACAGGTATCGTTGGAAACATCCAAAGATGCGGGTCTTCCAATCTTCCAACATATTGTAAGGCTGCGACCGCTGAAGGCCTGCGGAACATGTCGCAACGTGTGTTGTTTGGAATGGATGTCTCTATATATAGCCTGCAGTCCAGTTCTTTTTGGCAAATACCCTCAGGCAATTTGGCAGAGCCATGGCAAAATATGGCAAAATTACCCACCTAAACCGTGTAGATGAATTACCATGAATTACCTATTCAGCATGACCATTTTCTGGGACTACCAGAGGGTCGGCCGGCGAAAACTATGGTAACTATGAAGGCTTCCAGAAAGCATGAGAAAGACAAACCGCAACTACTCAACCCACAGAACCCTCATTGTTGGACTACACTGTACCACACAAGCAACCCAAAAGTCTGCAAACATCGCGGTATCACAAAAAATCTGTATAGATAATCTAAAAATATCTGCAAGTCACTGAGGGAGCGTCAAATACCCATGTTTTTGGTGATGGAAACTGACCACGGGCTCTGCCTCCATCCCTCTGCTGCGAGACCTGTGGAGACGAGGCTCAGACTGGATTCTCCAACAAACCCATTTATATATGACATATCTCCCTGGTAGACCCCTATGATATCCATAAGTATGGAACCATTATATGGACATTTCGACATTTCCGGACATTTCCTAAAATCAGGATTCCCTAAATCATCCAAGTCATGGATGTTGAAACCTATGGGGACTTTGAGATTCCCAACTTTTCCCCCTTGGCCGTCTCCAAGGCCCACACATTGCGTCCCAACCAGCTGGGGAGTTCAGGAGCCTCAGATCTTCATGGCATATTGATAGTCAATTATTGATGAGATATTAATCGGACATTAATGGGATATAAATGACATTTATATGGGATATCCGATATTATATGGGATATGTTCCATGGATATCCGATAAAATGAGCCTCAATCAGACATTAGTGGGATATAAATGGATAAAACATAACGTGATATAACTTATCATAACTAGTGAGATGGTCTTTGGCTGTCTGAAATGGTGAGACTCATGTAGCAGTTTCGTGCAACATGCAGTCTAAAACAAACATAATATAAATAAAACATGAGATGGAATGGTGTGCCATTACTTTCAGACTGAGCAATATTCTGTCAAAAAAAAAATAACTGCTATTTACTGAGTTTGTTTAAACAATTGATGCGTCTTTATGTCAAGAATGGATATATAGTGTGTATAGTTTGTATTTTTTTTTTGACTGCATTGTACGTATATAAAATGAATATCTGACTGAATATCTGACTCAAATCCACTGAATCCGTTCCTGGTTTCCGCAGCAAGTCCTCGATTCCATAGTTGGTGTCTCAACTAGTTGTGGAGTCCCGTATTGTGGATCAAGAATTTGAGAACATTCTTATCATTCTTGCTTCAAAGCAGAGATGTGCGAAGATTATCACAGTATCTTTGATATCTGCCAAGAGAAAAAAACGCGCTGTAGCCTGCCCCATCAGAAGGGAAAGCCTTTTCACGAAGAATCTGACTACGCACCGCCCTGCGCCCAACACCTTCCTCAAGGGATTGGTCCAGGCTCTGAAGATTTCTGAACGAAACGGAACCTCCAAGGACTGATTCACCGGAGTCCCTGCAGGGCTGGTACTACAAATTTTACAGCAAAAGTTGCCAACATTTATATTCAGACCTCCCATGAATCAGTGCTAGATCGGTTCCAAAAAAAATCCACGGCTTTACGTGTGAAACGCCTTTTTGGGTGTGTGCAAGATGCTGCTGCTTTGACCAGCAAGAGGAAGCACGGCAAGGCCACTGGGTCTCATCAGCACCAGTCTGAACTGTGCATGGAATGTTCATAAATGGTCAGTGACAACTACGGCAACATCCAGAAACTCACTTTTCATGAGCTTCCTTCAAGTGGCATAAAATGCCAGCTTCCAAGCAAGTGATTTTTTTTGTTCTAATTCGCAGAATTTCTCTATTCTTGGGGCTCTAATTATTCTAATTTAGCCACTGATACTCCTTTGGAGAAGGCATGGATGGAATCGGACTATCTTCTGGCAATCGTGGCGATGACCCCACCATGGGGCTAGCCGGGCTGGCCGGGCTATCGGGTCGCGGCGCTGTCCGGGCCACGTGCCGTTTGCGGGGCGAGGGGATGGAAGGTATGGGGCTGTCGTCCGGCACCTCGGGGAAGCCCTTGGATCCCTTGGGAATTGGAGAACTCAATGCACTCAAAGGACTCTTTGATGGGACTGGTGAGCCCATTGAGCTCGGGCTGAGCCACTCTCGCGGACAGGTGCGCATCCAATCAATGGCATGGAGGATGCCGCGAACGGACTCATTGAACTTCCCCAGGTCTCCAAAGGCCATCTGGATGATGTCTAACATCTTCTCCTGGAGGACGAAATCTTGAAAGCCACTGATTGGAAAATGTTTAGACCTTTTCCTGGCAGCTTTTGAAGCAGGAAAAGAAAGTTCAACATGTTCAACTAATAATTAAATGATTATCAATGAACAAATTCCGCCCCGAATCCAAACCCTGGAAAAAGATACCAATTGTAATTGTTGGCCTTGTTGCAAGGCCCATGCTCTTTTCAACCTACTATACATGTTTTTTGGTATATGCATTATATATATATATAATTATATATATATATAATTATATATATATGTCTACACAACATCCCACGCTGCAAACATTTCTGGCAGTCCAGGCCCAGGCCAAAAAAAAACAAGTGCTCCTTGTCGGATGTGTTGAAACATTCCTGAGACAGGCACCCCTGCACCTGCTTCGGGGGAATAGTATGATGTCTCATGGGACTGTACACTTGGTATGAGCTGTGGCCAAGATCCAGTGGGTTTCTGTTCATCCAAACCGCCTTTAGGCGGTCGCTGCCATTCGGACAGAACATGCCATTCTGCCATTCGCTGCCATTCACTGCCATTCATTCGCACAGGATTTTTTGGGGACATCATTCAATGGGAATTCCAGGATCCTAAAATGGAGGTACTGTACCATATAAGGACAGATTTTGCTGGGATATTCCCTTACATAGGCCTTATATAGGCCTTATATATGGTAGGTAGGTACCTCCATTTTAGGATCCTCAAATTCCCATTGAATCATGGGACATCAGACATCTCAGCTTTCGCCCAAGGATCACAATTCAGCACATCAAAGTCCAGGAAGGACTGACGCATCGCAGAACGATCTTCCAACTCATGACCTGTCGATCTCAGCTACACGATTCAAGATTAAAGATCATACATTGATAGCCAACATAAGTTATTGATAAGTTAGCCATTATTAAGTATTACCCTCTGGTTATGACTAACATAGCCATGGAAATCACAATGTTTAATAGGTAAACTTAAACCATCTATAAATGGGACATGTTCCATAGCTATGTTAAATAACCAAAGGGTAATGATAAATGATTTATGGTGATTAACCGCAATTGATAATTAGCACGTGCTGCTGCTTCAGCGGCTCAGGAAACGTGCTTCCGCATCAGCTGATGGGACTTGGCTACTGTTCATTATTTTTCTCATCGAGATTATTGCTAATAAATTATACACTGCCTTGCAAAGAGAGTCACAACCTGATGGCATCACAACATATCACGACATATCACAACATATCACAACCATATCGTTCTTCTGATTGCTTGATGCGGAAAAGGATCAACCCCGTGCCCTGAGCACAGACCCCGAGTAAACTCACTCTACCTCGGCGTAAGATTGGGATCACGTTGATGTCAGAGGGCTTTCCGCCAATGTGGACCTGTCAGCACAACTAAACGCCTGGGTCGTTTACGGGTTGGTCCCCTGAAAAAGTGCCAGCTGACAAGAGAAAATGATGACCAGAAACACACACACTGGTAATTCCTATCTTTAAAAAATCAGCAATAGTTGCTTCCATTTCCATTGCAGAAAAAAATCCATGGCCAATGATGTTTTTGGCCCAGCCACAGTTTACATTTCCATTTCGTGCAGAAAAAAATTCATGGCCAATGATGTTTGTGTGGCCCATGCCCAGCCACAAAACACATCCAAGCGGCAAAAGTAAACAATTCCATAATACACCAAAGGCGGCTCAAGTACGTTGGGCCACCTGAGATGGTGGAGTGCTTGGAAAAAAAAGTTCCAACGCCGACTCTGAGAAAAGTCTCAGTGCAGATATGTTGCCATCTGTTGCAATAGATTGTGTTGCCATCTTTTGCAATAGATTGAAATGATGTAAAGTATAAAGGAAAGTTCATATCAACTTGATGAGACACTCAAAGGGCTGGAAGTCCACTGATTCTGCAACATGCAAAACCTTTCAGTCAAGGCACAGAAGACGACCAACTCTGAGCAGCCAGAGAGGAAAATTGGTAAACCTGAGGAAAGGCATGGAAAAGCACCCAAAGGTACACCATTCGGGTTTCTGGAAAACTACAGGGTTTACCGCACACCTTAGTTTCATCATTAAAAATGACCAATATTGGATTGATCACGCGGGCTTTCCCGCCACCTCTCACGGAGAGAAACCAACCACATCCCCACTCGATTTGTGTCAGGATACAGCGAAGATCAGCTTCAATGTCGTTCTGATCCTCAGAACTTCAGCAACTGAATGGACAAATGTGGCTTTGTCTGAAGATCGAGTGTTCCAACATCAAGTTGTGAAAATCATCATTTGTCCTATCAAAATGATCACGAATCGGCTGGTATACCCTATTTCAGGCACACCTAAGTCCTTGAGAATCAAACTCAGTCTTCACTCACGGACCCCGTGAAAAATTGGTTCCATGGTCGAAACTATATCTGTAGCAAGATCCGACCTCGCTTCGGAAATCTTTAGAACCCAGTGATGGGATGTAATCCAAATATTTTTTCGCTAAGACTCTTAGGTTATATGTTTTTTTATATATCCCATTCTGAATGCTATCCTCGTGAAATCCCACATGAAATCCCATGTTTTTCGCTGCCAGGGCAAATCATTCCATGACCTGAGCCCCACGCAATGCAGCACTTGTCCAGCCAAATCTGGGGCGGCCGCTTCCTGTGGATCCAGGTTTTTCTCTATGGTTCAAACTCGAAAATATGGGAATGTGATGGGGATATCAATGGTTATGATTTATATATATATATAATTATATATATATTATATATGTATATATATATATGTATCCGTTTGTATGATTTTATGTATATGTATGGCAATCTTAATGTGGAAAATGATGATCAACCATCAAATTGAGGGACACCCGATCTTCCAACAAAAAAAATCGTGACAATCAGCATAAGTCTTGCGCAAGAGCATGAATGTATTACATCCATCACAATCAAACTGGCAGGGATTCTGCAACTGGTGTTGGTTTTCATGCAAAGGATGCAGTTTGGAATATTCCGGTGATTCTCTGTTTGCTTTATTCTGCCGGTGCCACGATGCGGCCTCGCCGTAAAGATTTTTTGGTCGGAGTCCAAGAAGGGGATACTCCAAATCGTGGGGAAAATGATGAACCATGGGATTGGATGGGATTGGATGGGATTGGGGGATACCCCATCCATCCAGCCATCCAGCGGAATCCAGCGGCTCCTTTTTGTCTCAAATCTGTATCTCCAGCAACTCATGGCTTCCTGGGGATCTGGCACTGCGTCCATATCACCCCAACTGACATATATTCCGACTTTGTATCTGACAGGCCTGAAAGGGATTCTGATAATCGATCTGACATATCAAATGTTCTGACATCTTATCCGACATATAATACATATATATATTATAATAAATATATATATATATATATGCATGCTCATCTCACACAAATTCCAACATGTTATGCCTCTCAGTTCGATCGCGATTGGGCTAAGTCATGGATGTTTGGTTCGCCCTCACCCTGCAGGTACACATCATCAACCTTGCAGGAACACTATCTGGCCTTTAAACATCGGGCATTCGTCATAAATGATACCATCTGGTTATGACTAACAGTTTGCCATGGAAAGATGCACCATGCTATTAATAGGTACACCCAGGTAAACCATCTATTTCTATGGGCCATGGCTTCCATGGCTATGTTAGTCATAATCAGAGGGTATACACAAAATGACATTTTATCTGACATGCTGACGTCTTATCTAACATTGTACATCACTGTATATCTGACTGATTATCTATGTATATCTGACATACCCTCTGGTAATTTAACGTAGCTATTGAAAATGGTGATTTATAGTGGATTTTCCCATTAAAAATGGTGATTTTCCATAGCTATGTTAAGCTACCAGAGGGTAGTGTTCGCGGGGCCCAGAGAGCCTGCGGAGGCTCTCTAACGGGCTTAGTCAACTTCACCGAGAGACCCATTTGGCAGGGGCATCATCGTGCCATGAGTGGGAGACAAAGGCATCACCTCAGTGGCAGGCTCCTGGTTCAACTGGATGTTGGTTCTCTATCATGACAAAAAAAAAAACGTGGAAAAAGGGCTTTAACCTACAAAATTGATGTGGAATATACATATGTATATATATAGACATATAATGATACTATATATATATAATATATATTATTACATATTTAGATAACCCACAAACAGAAATGGATGAGATCTACTTCTGGCTTTATTAAGTGATGTAACTGGCAATACTTGGTGTCTTTTACAGAACCGTTGGAAAATGGATCGCCAACGGTGATCTCATGCGATTTGGGGGCTGACCTGGACTATCAAGTAAAAAAATGCCTCTTAATGTTTCTCGATGCCTGCAAAGGCAATATATATATATATATATTAATATTATATATATATATTAATATTATATATATATATTAATATTATATATATATATTAATATTATATATATATTAATATTATATATATATTAATATTATATATATATATTAATATTATATATATATTAATATTGTATATATATATTAATATTATATATATATATTGATATTATATATATATATATATATTAATATTATATATATATTGCATTTGTTTTTTGGAATCATATCACCAATGCATCTTGATTGTGAGCGTTACTTGAGTCTCGTGATCTTCTGCGCTCATGCATGTTTGCAAGACGCTATGAGGGCGCAATAATGTACAATAATTAGCAATATATGTGCTAGGGCTTGGCATTGGCAGGATCTAACACTGAATCTAGCACAGCGGGCTGCAGACATCATTTTATGCAGTTACTGAACTACCGTTATCCTTCACTCTTTCATATCATGTACATATCATACATGTTGATTTTGCTGTAGCTTGGGCAATTTGGAAACCACAGCGCTGCACATGAAAATGGCGGGTCCCGGCAGCCATGCGACCATTTTTCAGTAACAATTTGATTATGATATTGGTAATTAGCTATTGTATGCTATTGTAGATTGTGGGTTTTCAGTAATTGTTATTGGTCTATAGATTGTAGATATTTTTCAGTAACCCCACAATATGACCAGTGGATTTGGGGCGAACTATAGCTATTTCAAAAGCCCGGCCAAAAGATCTGAGGGACAACAGCCCAGCTTCACAGATTGAGACAGAGCAAAGACCGCAGGACCTGAAAAATGTTGGTCATCAGTGATGGCTTTCACATGGAAAATCCTATGAAAATCCTATGAAAATCCTATGGATGATTTGGGGGGTAGCCCTATTTTAGGAAACCTCCACATTCCATGGTCACAAGCTGCGGTCTGATTTGGGTGATGCAAAATCTTGGTTGTGCCTAGTGGCCTCTCGTGGAAAATGAGAAAGCAAACTTCACATTTTACCGTGGCATGTATATTTCACCAGTTATAATTGGAACTGCCATTGAGTACGGGGCCTGTGGTTTCATAACTGGAATTGGACATCTATCCGATCTATATGATCTATCTGTGGAATTGTCTTGACAGACTTTGGATGTGCCCGGCTCCTCGTTTCTGATTTTGCCATATCTTCAGTTGAAATGTCAAACTGTGTTTCCTGGAAAACGCCATGGTCCACGAAACTATTCAATCAAGCTGCTTGGCTGATTGGTAGCCAGTTCTCTGTCTTCAAGCCTAAGGCTCACATCAAAAGGCAAGCGAACATTTGCTCATTTGCAGACTATGTCATGACACGCTCAAATAACACTTGCATGATTTCAAACGGGACAGCAAGGCTCAAATGAGACACCAAGAGAAGGGGAAGAAAAGAAACGCAGGTGTTCAGGTTTCATGTTGTTTAATTATAAACTAATAGACTATAGACAAATTTGGCAATCATTGGAGTTGTGCGGTTGTATCACGTTGTATCTCCGTACAAATGGTTATTGATACCCCTGTCTAGTGCACATCTTAGATATCTTAGGGGAACCGGCTCTTTAGCCAGCGCACCTTGCTGAATCCCTATGGCCTGTGGCCTAACCTTTTGACCCCAAAAAAATGGTTGGGTGAAGAACGAGGTCACGTTGGTAATTTCCATATCTCATAAAATGAACTCCTCTGAGACTCTGAGCCGTGACAAAAACGGTCATATAAAACGGGCATCCAAATGTTTTGGGATCATCGAAATCTGGAAAATGTCTGGGCAAGATATCGGCTCGACACAAACCGGTGGGTTCAACGTGAACACCCAAAACTCCGATATATTTTGACAGTCAATACATGCTACTGGAAGATGCTAAATGCACGGGGATCTGGGCTCCAACCACCCTTTTTTATTAAACATCCAACGGGTATGTTGTATTGTAGTTGCATCCCAAATCATGGCTGTTTTTTGGTTGCTTCAATCCCCATCTGCCATCATTGCTGAGATTCCACCCCCAAATTTCAAATCTCGGGTCGATATGTATTCAAACTCACCACAATATCACTTGAGGATCTAAAATCCGTGGTACCTTGGGTAGCTAGTTCCGAGCCCAGTATACTGACACATATAGCTAGATGTTGGGTGTAAATATATATATATATATATGAGTAGCGGACAAAATGTTAAATTCAATGCCATGCACAAATCAGGGTCGTCCCCTATCGGTTGTGAGGATTTCAGTATTCCCGGAGGTATCACAAATGGGGTATCAGTATAGGGTCGTCCCCGATCGGTTATTAAGGTTTTGTGCAACCTCGGAAAGGCCAAGGCGAAGCAAGAGTAAATTAGTATTACAATA
The DNA here is from genome assembly GCA_947184155.2 of Cladocopium goreaui. Classification (NCBI taxonomy): domain Eukaryota; class Dinophyceae; order Suessiales; family Symbiodiniaceae; genus Cladocopium; species Cladocopium goreaui. The sequence goes on from CAMXCT020002839.1 coordinate 43,612, forward strand.
ATTTTGTCGGTTACTCATATAAGGTCCCCGCCCCCACAGAACCCCCATATCCATATATAATGCACGAGAAAATAATGAATCACCCCTCTCCTCTAAAACATTGTAAATATCAGTAAAATATACACATTGCAACTTCAACATTGTCATTTTTTGTACATTTGTGTAGGTTACATAGGCCTTTTATTGAAGGCTCTTTTTCTTGCCTTCTTCTGTCATGCCAAAAGACAGCTGCGCGTGACCATCATGGTGCAGATGCATGAATTTACGCATGACGGTTAAACCTTTATGGGAAATTATAGCCGTTGGGTGCCGTTGTATTCTTAAACAACATCAATAAGGAAACAAAGCCAGGGCCCGTCACTACGCAAACACACCAACTCAAACTTAAACATACAACATTTTAAATTTATAAACTCTTCACATCACTGATGTAAAAATTGCACATGCGGAATGACGCTGCTGGATGAACGATCTCTGAGCACACTTCTTTTTTGACCTCGTCGGCGAACTACGGTTCGATTCATTCTACAAATGTTTGCACCTTTGGGTCCATCGATTTTTTATTGTTTTTCACCTCATCAGTGTAAGACATTCTGTTGGTCATTACCATGACTCTGCATTTGTTGCATTCAACATTGCCACATCTGGCCCCTCTATAAAATCCCCCATAGGGAGGGAAATGAACGCAGTGAAACGAAAGGGTTTGGCATGAGTCTCTCCTTAGTTTGGTCTAAACAATGTTGATCATTGCAAAAGGCAACATCTTGCAAAACATCGAAAAAATGATTCATCGCCATTGAATAGATGCTTTTGGCATCTAGGTGTCGACATGTGCCAAAAACACGCGTACCCAAAAGTGTTTTATAAACACAAGTATCGAGTAACATACATAGCTACTTCACCTTCACATATAGCAGTGCTAACCTACGCTCAGGAACGCGGAGACCATATATATCAAGAGGAGCTTGGGGGACGCGTAGCTGGCACAGACAAAAACATTTTTTCTTTAGAGGCATCCTTAGAGGAGCCAAGTTTGGTTTCGTTCACGTTTGTTCTGTCAAATGTCATTGTGCAGGAACGTCCTCCGGCATTGGTTTGGAGGTCGTTTCAATATTCTTTGTGCAGGAATGTTAATGGGCATTGCTCCGAGGCTGAGGTGTTTTGTACATGTTGACTTCGAAATGTGGTGCGCACCACAACGGCGTGCACTTTTTCGACATCTCAACTTCCAAAAGTGCTCCGAATGTGCGGTGTTTTTAACTTTTTCGCTTCCAAATGTGCTTCGTGCCACAACTCCGTGCACTTTTTCGGCATCGCAACTTCTAAAAGTGGTCCGACGTTGGTGTGTTTTGTACATGTTGACTAGGAAATGCGGCCACAACGGCGTGCAACTTATCTGACCACATGGCTCCGCACCGGCCGCTTTAGCGAGCGTACTTTTCGACAATCATTGGAAAAACACAGTGAATCGCGACTACCTTTTCGCGCACCTGCATCTTCTGTCTTCTGACTCTTTCTCTTTTCTGCTCTTCTCTCTTCTACTCTTCTCTTCTCTCTGACTCTTCCCATCTCTGCTTTTCATCTGTCCATATTGTCGGAAGTTTTCCTTGTAAACTTCCTTCGATTAAAGATATTTTCTGGTCAATGACACGGTATACTGAAGGTATATTGCAGATAAACCAAAGGTATATTCTTTGTAAAATACGTGGTATGCTAAAGATAAATTCAATGGATTTCAATGGTACATTACAGGTATATTAAATAATATAGTACTGGTATATTGCAGGTAGATTAGAGGAATTGTGAACGTATATTCAAGGTATACTCATGTTTTATGAACCGGTATACTACAGGTATATTAAATGGTATATTAAAGATAGATGTTTTGAAGGTATATTTGAGGTAGACTAAAGGTATATCCAAGGTATTTTCAAGGTCAATTAATGGGTATTAGAGGTAGATTCATCGTATATCAAATGGTATGCCAAAGGTATATGAAATTGTCTATTAAAGGTATACCAAAAGGTGTATTACAGTAGATGGTATTTAAAAGGTATATTCAAGGCAGGTATACTAAAGGGATATTGAAGGTTTATTAAACAGATATTTTCATGCTCAATAAAATGGTATCTTAAAGGTATATTGAAGCTTTAATCAAGGTATATTCATTGTATATTATATATGGCTGATCAAGACATTGTTCGTACTGTGCTGCCTCTACCTCATCAAAAAGACAAAAAATATCCCCCAAAAAGGAAAATGTAAAAACCACATTATTGGGTGTTCGGGGGGGGGCGCTGAGCACATATATATATATATATATGTGTGTGTGTGTAAAGGATTTATGCATGGTGATATATGGTGATATAATGCGATGTATATACTCTAATCTGGAAGTACATGGCTCAATTCTTGACTTGCGCCATCTATGTCACAGGCAAAATACAGGGGATGGATGGCGCAACTCCATTTTCAAACAGGTAGTTCGCGGCAAGTATAAACCTAAAAAGGACATATTTTTTGAAATCTTCTGCGCTGGTTTGCACCCATGTTTTTTCCTCAATATCAAGCTGCCTTTCGGGGACATACATGGCGCAAGTCCCACTCATTCGCCAAAATCAGGCTGGGAATGCCCACATAGATGGCGCAAGTTCCTCATATCTCCCGACATCCCCCAAACGACCTAACCACAATAATTATGCCACCTAGATGGCGCATCTCCTTTCATCCTGAGGAAGAAATATGCCCCAAAAATCGGGCCTGTTTCCAAACAATTCCAAACCACGTAGATGGCGCAAGTCAGGGGTTTGATGATGAGGATAAAAGCCTGTTTCTAAATGCGTTTGCCACTGCCAACCCCCCTCAGCCTGCTGAACTGCCATGTTTGGGCGGCCTGGATCGATGAGGACAAAATTATGTTCGTAAATGTGCTTGCCAATGCCAACCCCCTCGGCCTGCTGAACTTCCATGTTTGGGACGCGCATGGACAGCACAAGTCAGGAAAGGGCTTGATGATGAGGACAAAATTCTTTTTTGTAAATGTGTTTGCCAATGCCAACCCCCCACAGCCTGGAGAATTTGAATGCGATTTAAGGGACATAGATGGCGCAATTCATTTTTGAACCCATCTAAAAATTTTCTGGCTTGAATGAGATTTAATGGACATAGATGGCGCAACTCATGAATTTGATTTTAAAAAAAAACAGTAAAATTTGAACGGGATCTACTGCGTGGGATGTTTGTTAGCCAACAGTGTACAGTGGCAGTGGCAGAGTAGCGAAGATTATCCCTCGCTTTAGGACACCCCCATGTGTGTATATATAAATATATATATATATATACAATACTATAAAACATGTGTAATCTACAGTATAAACAGGCAAAAATGATCGGACATGTAGTAAACTTAGTAAACTATACCCTTATGTCCAACTGGGGTAGTATTACTGGCAGTTGCGCCATCTACCTTTTCATTTTGAAGTAAATTGGTCATCCAGTATGCGCTATTTTGGGGCGATGTTTTTCTTCAACTGGATCTTTGACACAAGCCACATAAATGGCGCATCTCGTTTTATGTTCCAGCCAAAAAAACGCCGTTTTCTTCCTCACCGCGCGGTGCCATCTTATGGGTATTTTGGTTTTTGAGTTGAGCCAACTACTTTCAGGTTAGTGTATGCGGTTGTGTGTATATATATATATATACATAACCAATAGCACAACAAATTGGGTGGGGCATACATAATATATACATACATATATATATATATACATCACCATATCATAAACCATTTCATACATGATATATTGATTACAAACCATATCATAACCATATCTATCACCACATAAATATCCACCGGGAGACTTGGAGAAGTCCACGGAGCGGAAGCGTTTCTTCGCCTGGTGCATCACCTGCATCGAATGTTTCGTTCACCCATGGATTAAATGCTTATAATGACCAAAAAGGATTATATAACATCAAATAATCTGCATACAATACATATGTATAATATATATAATATAGTATAGTATAGTATAGTATAATATAATATACTATAGTATAATATAATATAATATAATATATTATAATATAAATATAATATAATATATATATATCATATATCAAATATCATATATCATATATATATACATATTCTAAATATATATATATATTATATATACATATTATGTGTATAATTATATATATATTATGATATACGTATATATATATATATTATATATGTGTGTGTGTATGTGTGTGTGTTGTGTGGGTGAGTTGCGCGTGCACTGTATATTCGTGATGTCTCCTCATGATATAACATGATCATAACATGATCCTTAACTAATTGAAATTGTGAAACCGCTTGCATCGGCGCCGCCTCTGAGATGGAGCAATTCCCCACCAAGCCAGCGATTCCGGCTGCAGCCGCCCGGTTGTTTCGATATCGCAGGATGTGCGAAATGAGGATCTGCAGGGCTGTGCGGCTGTTGTGCAGGGCTGGAGTCCATCCCAACCCATCAACGAGTCAACTTACACTCTGGTAATTTGACATAGCTATTGAAAATTGCCATTTATCGTGAGTTTTCCTATTAAAAATGGTGATTTTCCATAGTTATGTTAGTTTACCAGAAGGTAAGTTCAACTGTCGGAAAGCGAAGAGAAATGTGCAACTGCCAACAATCGTTACAGCCGGTGTGAGCAGGTAACGAATGCTGTTCACAGGGGTTACAGCCTTGAGGCTCAAGGTTAATGTGGCGGTGGAAACAACCCTGCAACCACCGCCACCAGCACCAAGAGAAAGAACAAGACGAAGAACAAAAATAAAACACAAGCAAGAAAACAAACAAGAATTAGTAACTAGAACCAGACCTAGAACCACGATGAACCACGTGTATTGGGTCAATGTTCTCGCGGCCTGTACTTTGCTCCGCACCATCTTCATTCGACTGAGAATCAGAGCAGGGACCATTCCTATGAGCCGCATCGACATTGGATCCAGCAAGTGCATCTCAACTGCTACCTTGCCAGTGCTCAGCAGTTTGACAGCAACAAGATAGCACTGGAAATACATGGAGATCCCCTTCCATGCCAGCGAGCCCGATAGAAAGTTTATGGGGCATTCTCAAACTGCAAGCAGCCAGTGTGGGAAGGGTCCCGTCACCTATGTCTCACTCCTTCTTAGCGCCAAAAGATACAGAACTCCACACTTGAATAAATATAGTTATAATTGTTTAACCCTAGCACCCTGTGGTTCACATCCCCATTCAACCGGTGCGGTATTGATCCATCGCCATATCATCCCATTTTGGGAGGTATTCCCAACCCCCTACTGTCTCCTTTCACGGTCCAAGGCGCACAAACCGTGTAAAGCAGAATTGCGCTGAGTTCCTGAGCGTGAACTTCGCAATGTCGGGATCCCAGGGTCAACTTGGAGGGCATTCCCTGATCAATCTGCATTAATCATTGATTCAATCAAGAAAAACCAAGTATTTCAGTGATTTCTGTGGGGAACACTCCAACGATTCAAGCATCTCTGCTGACAAGTTTCCATAGAAATGAAAATTGTAGCTATCCTCCACATAGCCCTGCGAGCGAGGAACCGCGCCGACCCAGAAATTGCCGACAGGATTGATACAGGAAGAACAACATAACCCAAATGCTCCATGTATTGTATGTTTGCTTGAGTTGAGGAAAATGTCGGAGCAAATATTTGTGTATGTATACATACATGATATATATATATACACACAGTATAAAAATTGTATATATATTATCTCAACATGGCAACAACCATATTGGAAGAGAAGCCAAATTCCTGGCCAAACCTCCTACTCAATTTGTCGAAAGCTGGCACCTCTGCATGTTCCCGGCATCCTGGAAGAAGGTCACCACGAGATTTGCGAAAGTCAGCACCCCCAAGGACACCAAGCGCCTAGCAGCAAGGGACTAAACCCTGGACCCATCCCCCTTGCATTAAACACCACTGGATGATCCCAAGTGTAAGTCCCCCAACAAAAAAACATGGTTTCCCGGTCTTTCATATTGGGAAGGGATTAGTTTGGTCCGCTGCCAAATGGTTGCTAAAATGATAACCCCCTTTTTTCAAATGGCCCAAGAGGTGATTTACCCAAGGTTGACATTGCATATCTAGACAAGACGTGAAAACATCTACAGTACCCTGATGGGAACCGAGATGATTGTTGCTCAAAACTCTCAATCCTGCTTCTTTGGGACCTGGTCACAAACAAGATCAAACAAGCATGCTGCAAACCAGGTGGGTTTACCTTGCTGGGGGAAGTTAAGTCATCATCTGCGACCGAATCCAGAAATTTTACCCTTCGGTCGAGTCCGGTCGAGTCCGGTCGAGTCACAAGACAAGCTGAACGAATTT
>CAMXCT020002839.1:55000-84614 GCA_947184155.2 Cladocopium goreaui
TTAGATAAGATTAGATAAGATTAGATTAGCTTGGATTAGATAAGATTCGAAGATTAGAGATTAGATAAGATAAGTTCAGGAAAAGATTGGATTTAGATAAGATTCGATTGGATTGGATTCGGTTGGATTGGATTCGGTTGGATTGGATTGGATTCGATTAGATTAAGATCAAGATTCAGATTAAGATTAAGATTAGATAGATTAGATTAGATTAGATTAGATTAGATAGGATAAGATAGACAGATAGATATGGTCAGTGCCGGAATTATAGAACGGAAGTTGAAGAGGACGAAGGTACGGTTATTTACCGTACCCTGTTGTTCCATAATTCTGTTTTCCTCGGAAGGTGTGAAAAAAAATGTATCTGATCTTCCTCTTAATTTTTTTCGTCGTTCTATAATTCTTGTCGGAGCGCTGCTGTTCTATAATTCTGTTTTCCCCCATTTTTCTCACATTTCCCATTTTCGTTCTATAATTAATGTTTCCTGGGCCCCGTTCTATAATTAATTTTTCCGTCGAACGGAAAAATTAATTATAGAACGGAAAAATTAATTATAGAATTATAGAACCTCTTCCGGGGTCCCAGAAATCCTACAAAATCACCATGAAATCTAAGAAAATCACCGTGAAATCCAATAAAATCACCATGAAATCCCATAAAACCACTATGAATTCCTATAAAATCACCATGAAATCTGAGAAAATCACCTGGCAAATGTGGGAAAAATGGGGGAAAACAGAATTATAGAACGGAAGTTGAGGAGTACGAAGGTACGGTTATTTACCGTACCCTGTTGTTCTATAATTCTGTTTTCCTCGGAAGGTATGAGAAAAAATGTATCTGAATTTACTCCTAACCTTTTTCGTCGTTCTATAATTCTTGTCGGAGCGCTGTTGTTCTATAATTCTGTTGTCCCTCATTTTTCTCACATTTCCCATTTTCGTTCTATAATTAATGTTTCCCGGGCCCCGTTCTATAATTAATTTTTCCGTCGAACGGAAAAATTAATTATAGAACGGACAAATTAATTATAGAATTATAGAACCTCTTCCGGGGTCCCAGAAATCCTACAAAATCACCATGAAATCTAAGAAAATCACCGTGAAATCCCATAAAATCACCATGAAATCCCATAAAACCACCATGAATTCCTATAAAATCACCATGAAATCTGAGAAAATCACCTGGTAAATGTGGGAAAAATGGGGGAAAACAGAATTATAGAACGGAAGTTGAGGAGTACGAAGGTACGGTTATTTACCGTACCCTGTTGTTCTATAATTCTGTTTTCCTCGGAAGGTATGAGAAAAAATGTATCTGAATTTACTCCTAACCTTTTTCGTCGTTCTATAATTCTTGTCGGAGCGCTGTTGTTCTATAATTCTGTTGTCCCCCATTTTTCTCACATTTCCCATTTTCGTTCTATAATTAATGTTTCCCGGGCCCCGTTCTATAATTAATTTTTCCGTCGAACGGAAAAATTAATTATAGAATTATAGAACCTCTTCCGGGGTCCCAGAAATCCTACAAAATCACCATGAAATCTAAGAAAATCACCGTGAAATCCCATAAAACCACCATGAAATCCCATAAAACCACTATGAATTCCTATAAAATCACCATGAAATCTGAGAAAATCACTTGGTAAATGTGGGAAAAATGGGGGAAAACAGAATTATAGAACGGAAGTTGAGGAGTACGAAGGTACGGTTATTTACCGTACCCTGTTGTTCTATAATTCTGTTTTCCTCGGAAGGTATGAAAAAAAATGTATCTGAATTTACTCCTAACCTTTTTCGTCGTTCTATCCTCATTAAATCCTCATTAAATATGCATTTGATCCTCATTTCCTCACCAAATCCCCATTAAATCCTCATTTTATCCGCGTTTTATTATCATTTCCTCATCATTTCCTCATTTTATCCTCATTTTATGTCAGTGCCAGGAATTATAGAACGGAGCCAGGAGGACAAAGGTACGGTATTTTACCGTACCTTTGTCCTCTTCCCCGTTCTATAATTAAATTTTCCGACTCCGCTCCAGGTTCGAACCCGGAAGAGGACAAAGGTACGGTATTTTACCGTACTTTTGTCCTCTTCGCTCCGTTCTATAATTCTGGCACTGACTGTAGATAGATTGATAGATTGACAGAGAGAGAGATATATAGATAGATAGATAGATAGATAGATAGATAGATAGATAGATAGATAGATAGATAGATAGATAGATAGATAGATTAGATAGATAGATTAGATAGATTAGATAGATAAGATAGATTAGATAGATTAGATAGATAAGATAGATTAGATAGATTAGATAGATAAGATAGATAAGATAGATAAGATAGATAAGATAGATAGGATAGATAGGATAGATAGATAGATAGATAGATAGATAGATAGATAGGTAGATAGATAGATAGATAGATAGCTGATATGAGCAATCTCGGAAACTCCTGGTTCACGGAAAGGACATCCACAAATTCATAAAGGTCCCACCACTTACCACATGTTTGGAAAAACTAATGTGGGAAACTTGGGGGGCATCGCTTAAAAGAAAATTGCGTACGTTATGACACAACCTTCCAAGGGGTCATCGCTATTTGGAAAGGTCCCATCGCTTACATGGTGTTCTTACAATTTCCAGAAACCTATGTTCGCTCCTGACATGTTTAGCACTGCCGATTTTTGTTGGTGGCTCATACATTTATATATATATATATATATACTTATATACAATTATATATAATTATATATATATGATGTGGACATGTGTATATATATATGCCCAGCTATACTATAGCTGGGCATATATACTATACAATGCTATGCAGCGACCGCGCGCAAAACTGATGGCCAAGGTGCCCATCGGGTGAGCCGAGGGTCATCAGCCATCGGTGCCAAACAACAGCAAGAGATTTGGAAGAAATATAGAAGAATGCCAAAAACCGCCTGCCACGCGTCAAGCCAATGGGGCCCAAGGGGCAATGGGGCTTTGGCTGCTGTCATCTTTCTGGGGCAATGTGGTTTTTGACGGTGTTTTTTTTTAATTGATCTATTGCTCCAGCCACAGAAAATTGATGCCCAGCAAGAACTTACATAAGGGGACCGCAGCTGATGCAATGGCACTGCCACGCACTGCTATGAAAGTTACAGATTTTCTCAGCCTATTATTATTTAGCAGGGTGTGAACAGCAAGTTTGGATTCAACATGTTTCAACTTCCTGACTGGCCCTCACGCCGTGGCCAGGGATTTTTGGTCAACCCAGCTCCTGGTCAATGTACTTGCTGGTATGAAGAGCACCCATTTCTTCCAGGCTTTCTTGCCGCGAGAACTCGAAGATCACGCATACCTTCGCACACGGCATTTGGTGCCAGCTGGGCTCAAGTCCCATAATGTGTGATTAAATTACATTAAGTATATGTGTATGTATGTATGTATGTATGTATGTATGTATGTATGTATGTATGTATGTATGCGAATCGGGGATTGCCTGTCCGATTATGTCCTGGTAGTGAGTGTTGAAGTGATTGCTCCAGTGATGACGTTACACGGGCATCAGCTTCCGCATTGCTGTTCTTTACTCCGTTGCTGCAGTGGGTCTTGAGCCAAAGAGGCCAGTTTGAAGTGCCCCTTTGGTACTGGATCCTAGAGTGTCTAATTGTGATAATATACAATGGTCCGTAGCCCACACTCTATTCGCACCCCCCACGCACAGCCAACTTTGTTGGCTGCGCGCAAAGGAGTGTCCCTTAAATTGATCCACTACACTCGCAGCTGTTCATTTATTGAATTATGGAGAGCTAAAGTCCGTTCAGAACTTCTAATCTACAAGGCGGCTTGCTACGATCTCTACCAAAAGATAAAGGTTCTGTTCACGTGCATGTAGACACGACGTAGTCGGTGTCTAGCATTGAGGTTCATCCGATGTGGCGTAGCCAGCATGGAATCTCACTCAAGCATGTGAATTAAAGAAATCAAAACACAAAGTTGACTATGGAACTAGAAGTTTACCTTCCCGTTCCTTCGTCGGTTGAGATGTAGACCGCTGTAGAAACTCAGCGTCTCGTGCAATGATGTTCAAAAAAAAATGTGTGGTTCTAAATTAGCCGGCTCAGAGTCCTCTCAGAAATCATTCGGAATGAAGTAGAGGTAAATCTCGAGCAATGATTGCATCCTCGCATCGCCAGGTTCAATCAGGACCTATGCAGAGGTCATATCGATTCATCATCTATATCCCCATCCATAGTATCCCTGTTGGTTCCAGTCTCCGCCACGGTGTGAATAAGATTTTCCACCTTTTCCTTGGTCTTTTCCACCCTTCTTTGGCGGGGTCACTGGAGCTTGTTTTGGCGGAGGTGCAGTTTCAACTGTTCTCCATGTTGCTGACGATGATGCTTTCGCTTTTGACATTCTTCCCAATGCTGGTGCTGCTTTTGGAGCTGCTTTCGACTTGCCAGCGGCTGGGTTAGTACGTTCACGATCAGCAGGAGTTGGGGTATCAGCAATCGCAAGTATATGGGCGTCAGTCATGTGTATGCCCCATCTTGGTCGTTGATCTTCCCGTTGCTTGATGTGATTGTAGTCATCGATTGCATCATATAGCTTCTGGAGTAGAGGTCGTGGCAATTGTCGGCCATTTTGAAGGATCAGGTGTAAAAGTGATATTCTTCGAAGTGGTGGACGAAGAGCACACACAATGTCAACTGGGTTCAGTGTGATTGTGTCTTGAAAGTCGACGTTCCTGAAGAAATAAACAGCATTCACCCTATATGCACCTGCAATGATTCTTCTGACCATGACGTCTTGTCGGTCGAGGGCTTCGCGGGCAGCTGTGGTCTTTCTCATCTCATCCATTGTTGTGTCACGTTTCGACAGCTTCTCCATCTCTTCATCAAAGAAGATATTCTGCAAGTCATCATACGTGTAGCCACATTCAAGGGTATATACGAGAAGTCTTTTGAGTACCACTGCCCCATAGTATGCATTGACGAATCCCTCTTCTCCGATGTCGTCCTTTTGATTTGGTCGGCCGATCTCTTTGTAGAGCTCTTTCATCTGTTGTGCAGTTGGTTCAATGAGTTCACCATTTTCATCCTCGCCCAGGTAAGGTGTTCTAGAGTCCAGGTCCATCCTGAATTTCTGGTTCTGTTGAAAATGTTTCCATGCCGTCTCGATGTCTCCACAGAAGTTCCGTTGGAATAGTCTGTAGATCCTGACGATATGTAGTCCAATCTGCAACAGGAGGATCTTGATGAGCTCTGGCTGAGCATCTCCAATTGTGCAAGGCTCGATTGGTAGGACCTTTGATCCAAACTCAATCCGCTTCATCCACTTGGGAAACTCAATCACTGCATCACGAGCTTCTCCAGCCTCATACTCTTCAATGTTGATTTCATCGACCGCTATCTCTTCATCGTCGGTCGGTTTTCCTTCCTGGTTGAGAAATTTGTCGACCTCATCTTGTTCTCTGAAGTCTCTTTTCTCATCATTGATGTCGCCCTTCTTCGAGGCTTGATCATCATCTCCTTCTTCTGGTTGAGTTTCTTGTTCTGGACTTTTCATGGTGACGTCATCATCATCTGGCATCGCTTCGTCGTCATCACCATCACCTGTCAAATCGATCTTCACCTCCTCCCATGCTTTCTTGACATGGTCTTTGAGATCTTCTTCTCGATGATGTGATTCGGCACTTGGTACTGTAGCCACGGTGATCTTGATTCGTTTCCTCCATCCATGACTCACCAAAAATCCTTTGCACATCACACAAATCGATAATGGTGAAGGGGTCTCCATCAGACATGCGGGGCATAGTCGATGGTCCTCCTTGCTGGGATGATGAGTGACTGCCAACAATGATATTGCATCATTCCAATCCGGATGTCCAGGGAACAATCTGTGAGTATGACTGAAGTGACCGGTCCTGATATCGACAAGTTTTCGAAGTTCGTCCAGATCGGGTGATGATTCATCAGGCACAATGTTCCCAATGAGCTTGTCAAATCGTTCAATGGTGGCCACCCTCTTTGCTCCTTGCACAGAAAGGACAAGTTGATCTCTTCCCTTTGTGATCATGAGACGGTAGTAGTCCTTTTCCCTCCAGTCGTAATACCAAACTGCATCGAATGATTCGAATGGAATTGTTTCTTGGACCAAAATGTGTCCGTCTGCTGACAATCTAGGGGAGAACTTGGCGATGGAATCGTACGTGATGTAGATGTAGACAAGATCAGTTTGTTCAATCTTCCTGAATCTCAGCACCATCTGACTTCGCACGTCCCACGGTGCGAATGGCACGAAGAACGTATTGATGCGGTCGCCTCCTCCTCCGGGACGTAGTCCTTCTCTGAAGATTTGAGCGATGTTGTCAAATGTGGTGCAGTGAAATCCTCCTCCAAGAGTGTATCCTACTCCAGGGTTCATCTGATAGGAAGTCTTCTTGTCTTCGATGTGCACACCGCCTTGAACTCTTGAATGTGCCATAGGGGCACGGATTGCCACCGGCCAAAGCCAAATCTCTCGATCTGCTGTGCCGATCTCCAACCTCAGTGTTTGTCGATCAAGTCTAGAGGTCAATCCATCATTGAAGTTGTTCATGATGTGTTCCAATTCACCTTTTGTGACCTTGAGTCCTAGCACTTGAGCTCGGATTCTTTTCGTTTGCTTGTACTCAGTGAAGATCACTCTCTGGAAATTGTTCCACCTCTCAACAAGTATCGGGTAGTTGACATGGGTCGTTCCGGCCAATGTATGTTGGTCTCTCCAAATGGCATCATACTTCAAGATCGACTCAACATTGACCCAACCTGCCTCATCGCATGGTAGTCCACGGTGATTTCGATTGTCTTTGACGCAACCCACGGAGTGGCGTAGCGCTGCATTGAATCTTTTCGACAATTCGACTATCCATTGCGGATTTTCCCACTTGTTGCCCATCCACTCATTCTCGCCATATCGATGTACCTTACACCAGCCCATCCCAAGATATTCTTCTCCATTGATGCGAGCAAGTTGAAGTGTACCAATGTTGTGGCCATGTGTGAATGGTTGGATGTACTTAAAGTTCCAGTTGTTTCCATGTTGTTTTCTTTCCTCTGTAAGCCATTTCATGTATTCATCATGGTCAATGTGGTTCCAAGCGTTCAGCTCCTCAATGGTCGGCAAAACAGGCGGGGATTCCTCAGCCGCACGCTCAATCAGCATATCAAGCTCATGACGATTCTTCACACCTCGGCTAATTGGGTTGACTTCGACACCATTCACTAAGTATTGTCCTCCTTCTTCACGATCACCAATGTCGTACATAAAGGCTGACTGACTATAGAAGCACTTGGTCACTTCCTCTTTCTCAGTGAATCTGGTTCTTCCCCAACGCTTTCCTCGCGGCATGACGTTCTTTGGGAGCTTGTCTTTTCTGCCTCTGGTTGCAGCTTTGGATCTTTCGGATGATGATGGGGATTTGGACTTCTGATCCATGATCAATCTCATGCGCCATAGGGTGTCCTTCATGTTCTCATCATCTGGTGTGGTACATTCATCAATGTCATGCCTTCCACCACAAATGAAACAATATTGAACATCTGATGCGTCTGAAATCAGCTTCTCAAATCGATCACGGATGTCCCGCACCTCAGTTCGGCGCTTCTTCGCTTCTGAAGGTTGGCCCCCCATGTCATCTTCCTCCTCCTCAATCTCGATGTCACCAGCTCCGGCATCGGTTTCTCCTGAAGTTTGTTCTGCTCGAGGGCCCCGCGCCGTAGGCGTCGTGGTCTCCTCATCAGGTTCATCAACTTCATCCACCTCTTCATCGCTTGATGAGACCTCAATCATTTCAGGGTGGTCATCGTAGTTGGCTTCTGGGAGCACCGGCATTCTGGTGATCTTCTTCTGCATGAGTAGGTCAAAGATTCCCGCTTCTTTCAAGATTGTAATCACCATGTTGTTCTCGACCGGCGGGATGTATGCTTTCCTGGATCTGTTTCGCTTTGTGTTGATGGTGTCGGTAGGTCGACATGAACTGCTGAATAGCCAAAACGACTCTTCCAGTCCTGCGAGGCAACTGTCAAGGTTTGCCCCCCATCCAGCGAACATAGTAGGGAATTGAATACCCAGGTCAAGCATTCCAAGCCAGAATTCGAAAATGTCGCCGACATACTCAGCTGTTGCGGTTGGATTGAGCATTGATGCGATCTCCTCCTTGGTCAGCACGGTCTTCATGTAGTCATGATAAGCGACGTTTCCACCATCCCAAAGCAGTCTGTAAAACCATCGCATTCGGTGCATTCCGCCTCCGCAATCCTCTGTTCGAGTTTCACGTTGTACAGTGAATTGGGGTAACAGGTCTCGTCTGCATTTCCCTTTCACCATGTATGCAGGCATTCGGATGGCACCTCGATGTGATACCTGCTTGAGCACATCGCTTGTCGTCCTGTATCCTGAAAGCATTGCAAGTGTCGCAGTGACCAGGAATCCACGGAGGTCCTTCTCGGCTTCCATTTCTCTCCAGTCAACGCACTCATTGTAGATGTTGAGCAATCTTGCAGCTACTCTTGCATCCTGTGAAAATTCATCCATCCCAATGTCATCAGTACCGTAGATTGCCGCTCTTGTCCAGTTGCTTGCGCAATTCAGGCATCTTGTGCGGTTCTCAGTGCAGGTATTCAATCTCGAATCATTCTTATGAAATCCTTTGCACACATCGCACATCAATTCGGAATCTTCGGTTACCTCGACCCAATGCTCATCCACATCTGTCAGGGGCTCCGGGGTAAATACTCCTCGTCGGATGTCTGACCATGCTCTCCTCTGGACCGCATCCTTCATGTGCTTCATTCCTCCAATGATGTTTGCTGATCCAGCTTGGGCATCTGTGACTTCTCCAGCACGAATGCTGGGAATAATTCGTGGATGTTCTGTGCATCGTTTGATGGTTTCAATGTCAAATCCGGTGTTCTTCACATGGACACATTCTTCATTCAGGTCATGGACTGTATCATGATCCATTGCACAATGTAAGAAGACTTTCTGTCGCATCAGTGACTTTTCAAGCATAGCCCAAATGACTTCCTTGCCTTCACCTTCTTTCCAATAAAAAGGCTCACGTCCACAAGCATATATCTGTTTCCAGAATCTTTCATTGGTGGAGTGAATAATGCCCTTTTCCTTCAAGATTCTTGCAAGCTCCTCGGCCATGGATACAATCGAAGATTGGGACCCAAGAAACCGGGCATCTCTCAGAATGTTGACAAAAATTGGAAGATGTGCTGCTTGGCTGATCTCAGTGATGATCTCTGCCAATTTGGTGATGAAGTCTGCATTTGGCATCAGTATGCGAGTTTGTCCTCTGAAAAGTGCTGCGAAAGAGATCCAAATATGAACAGTGGCACTTGAGAACGCGTTGGCGTTGGATCGCAGAAAAGTCAATGCATTCGTTGCCAGTTTCAGGAAATCCTCGGGTTTCTCCAGAGATTCATAGGGAAGTTGGTACACCTTGATGGATGAAAGACCCATGTTGTCAAGCCCAGCCTCGATGTCATTGACGACTCTTGAGCTAGATCTCGTTTGGTAAGTCAAATCCGTCAAGATGAGAGCTTTGTTGTTTCTCACTTGTCCTCCCAATTCATCCCATTTGTCTAACCAAGGATCCCCGATGATGAACTGTCCAATCTTGTTTCCCAACTTCTTGAGCTTGGCTCGAATCTCGCCCTCCACCGTATCTTCAATGCCCAGTGTCAACATAGCTAGGACTTCCGTCACAGGATATCCTTTGCATCTGACAAACTCTGTGGTCGTGATGATGTAGTGATAGAGCTTCAGCCATTCGTAATCATTCTCATTGATCATGTGGGAATCAAGTTGACCTTCTGTCAGCATGTTGAAAGACAGGGCAGCATGAAATGTCAATCTTCTCAAATACTGCTTCCAGATTAAATTGGATCCATACTTGTGAGTAGTATGAGGACCCTCTACGATGGAGAGCACAAAATCCTTGCCGGATCGCAGGAATGCAATTCGCTGTTCCTCACGAGCATAGTCCTCGGCAGCATGGAGACGCACTTCCACGGTTGAAGGTTTCTTCCTCTTCATCCAGTCTTCAGTTGGAATCCAATTCTCATCTCTTTCTGGTTCAGTACGACCTTGAGATGTTGCTCCAGGTCCAGATCGGAAAGCTGCATGGGTTGACGAAGATGAGGCTCCGCCAGTTGATGATCTTGGCATCTTCTTCGGTTGAATGTTCGAACTTTGTGATTGTTGCGATGCCTTTGGTTGTGATCCCTCCGTAGGAGCGGATGTACTCTGGGCGCTGGGTCCAGTTGATGTGTCATCATTCACCCATGAAGGTTCCTCATTGTTCCATAGGTCAACTTCGTATGGTCGTCGTCCGTCATTGAAGGTCAGGGGAACATCCCAGTTGTCGAAATTGTGCATGCCTCCGGCTGTACCAGCTTGAGTCTCGGTCATCACGGTGGTGAAATCTTTGAGAGAGCTGTGGCAGGCATGACGTCTTTCCTTCTCAGTATATCTGGCTCCTTCATCGGCAATTGAGACATTGTATCCATGCCCAATCAGGATTCCCTGAGGAATGTCAAAGACTTTGAGAATCGAAAACTGAATCTCGGACAGCTCTGCTACTCTCGGCAAGTTTCCATCTCCTCGAGCGCTGGTCTTGTGTCTTTCAAGGGTCGTGCCGAGGGCTAACAAACACAAGAAATGGTTCTGGGCTGCACTCCTTCCTTTCGGTTGGTTGGTTTCGAAAGCAACCACATCCTTCATCACATCCTGCAAGATGATCTTTTCTGATGGGTTCTGCTCATTGTGATACCTCAATGCATGTCCTAGGTGCCTCATCTGGATTTCAATCATGTTCTTCATTGCCGTCAAATAGCTATCATTGTCAGATGGAGACTTCGGATTCACCTTGGTCAACTCGTCCATGACTTTGAAGTACTCGGCGGTCCTTGTCACAGCTAACCATGATGTGGCACTCGGATCTGTGTTGAATGATGGTGTTCCTCGGTAGATTTGTTTCATGCTTCGGATCTTCGCCTCAGTTTCTGCTGCAGTGGCTTGATCATCAAAAGGTTCGGGAAAATGTCCTTTGGACAATACGATCCAGAGCTCATCAAGTCTGTCATAGATCTCTTTGTCCATGAAGCGTCCCACAGTTGCATCATCATATGGGCATCTGCTTGCAAAGACCTTCACGAATCTCGACCCTTTTGACAAAAACTCCCATCCTGAACACCCCTTCTCGATGTCCTGCGCTCTTTGCAACAACTTGTAGGCTACCTCCAGGGCTTGTGCAGTGGCTTCACTGGTGTGTCTGGAGTTCGCAAAGTATGCTGAGTAGACAACTGCAGGCGGCATACCAAACCTAATCCATTGGTTGGCTGTGTCTTCATCTGAGATCAGTCGAAAATTCGAACCTCGGGTGTCTCGGAATGGTGATGGAGTCTTGGCTGCAATGGTTCCTTCAGACAATCCCTTCAGCACTCGTAATGCAACGGTGATTCGGCTTCCGGCAAATTGTCCTACTGAGTTCAGATCATGGGTTTCGGCCATCCTGCTTTGTACAGAATAAAGTCGCACGGACCGTAGGTCTCGTGACAACTGTTCGAGCAGCGAAAATAGTTGTACGAACCGTAGGTCTCGTAACAACCAGTCGGAGTCGAATTCAGAAAGCAGTCGACACGAAAATGAAAAGTGCCACGAAGAAAGAACCGAAGTTGATGTCAATCTCGAAAAGCACCAGTGCAGTAGCGATCGCTCGAACGAAAAGGTCAATGGCGTCGAGCTCTCGAGTAGCACAAACGGATGTTGCCACCGACTTGATTGGGTGACTGCGGACATTCTCGGAATCACGAGACATTTCAGCTTTCAATTGGTCATCACATGCAAGCGGCTTCCAACGTTTCATCACTCTGACGTTCACAAATGGACTATTCCTGATTACATGATCATTAATTCCATTCATGATTATCTTGGCTATCCATTTAGTGTAAACTTGAGTAATGCGAGTTTCCCTACCGGCACACTCTGCATGGTCATGACGGCGATCACATCTTCTATGAAGCTTCGGAAAAGACACCCCCCATGTAACAATCTTCCAAGGTTTCTTGATTGGTTTGGGAGTCTCTTGGAACTGTGATTTCAAGCCATACATGCATCCATCAAATTTGTGTTCATGAGATACGGTTCCTTCCACAAGATCAGTCATTCTACGGTCCTTCCAGTAGTCACAACCTCTAGGCAATTCAAGCAAGGCTGGTGATCCCATGTTGATAAGTTCACTTAGCACTGATGCAAACACTTCCCACATCGCCCAGAAGATCTGCTTCTTTGCTTCGATGAGTTGTGTTGTTGCTTCGCTCACCCATCGGTTGATTCGGTTCCATGGTGAACCTCCTGTACATGGACCTGCAAAGAACAATGAATCAAGTTTGGTCCGAAGGCATCGCCTTGCTTTACTGATTCCGTACGGAGAGAGCATGTCGTCATCTTCAGTGATTGGCACGACATGAAACTTCATTTCGTCCTTCATTTTGTTCTGCAAGAACGTAAACCAGTTTCTCTCTTCCGAACATAACAAGACGAAGCATGGGACTGCTTGAGGAACTTCGATCAAATTGATTGCAAGGGAAAACTTCGCATACTTTGATGTCATCAAGTCACAAGGTGATTTGGAAAATTGAAATTCCAAAGTTCTGTTTTTCTTTTCTCTCCAAAGGATTACCGACACTTTGGGATGGTCAACCTCATGTTTGCCTACTTCAATGTGATATTGATAGGGGACAAAAACATCAGTGATGGGAATAGTTTTCACGTCATTGCAATTGGTGCATAGCGTGATTACTCCCTGACTCACTTTACAGTTCTTACCTCCATCGATCACTTCAGCATTGGCGAGCACCTTGAATGTCGATTTTCCAGTCCAAAATTCATTCAACTTGTTTGTTGATTCATGATTGTCGCCCTTGAATCTCCATATGTCTTTGATCACTCGAGTATTAGTTTTGAACTTTTGTTCAGTTTCCCTCTCATCACATATGATCCTAGGGTCACAAGGACAGTCTTCGCAATCCTGTGGTACAAAGTTTTGCCTTCTTGGCGTTTTGTGAATTCGGATCAATGTCTCTTTCCCATCCCACTGCCAATGGTCTTCATTTTTCTTACCTAACACTTGGGATTTTCGGGTGGATTTTACAAACGGAATGTTATCATTGATGTCCAATTCCGGATGCGTATGACATAGGCCAGGTGTTGAAGTGGACTGTGGGTGCCCCTTTTCACTGTGCGAATGCCATCCTTCACCCTCACTCCCCCCATGAACAAGGCGCATAAGCGTATTGATCACACGTGTGGCTGGCTGAAGGCACTGGTGAATGGATTTCGGGTGTTGAGACGGTGATGTCTGTGCATCTAAAAACAAGGCATCAACCGAGAACATCAGCATTGGTGAATCGGTCAGATGCTGTACACGGTCATGTTGTGTTGACGCACACGAGTCACGTAGTGAGCTCGAGTGGGCAGGCGGGGCATGCACGTGCTTTGACGACATCACCCGGTGGGTTGAGGTCGTTGAAACGGATTGTGAAACAGTGTCCGGGATCAACGGCTGCTTGTTAGGCGAATGGTACTGAAAACACGCTCGTTCAACCCACTTATCAAATCTGATAGCCTGCTCTGGTGGAGATGCACGGTGTTCGACCTTTGTCCAGGTACCATTGAGAAGAACCCATGTGGATCTCAATACATCTGGCGGCACAATCAGGCCGGGTGGCCTAGGACGATAAAACACCGGTTGCTTGACGACAAAAATGGGATCCATACCTGGCAAGTATTGTAGCTTCTCTTTACTAGTCAAACCCTTCCTATACACTTCTTTTGGCAAAATAGGGGTTTCCGTGTATGGGAAGTTTGGGATATCCTCAGTTTTGGATTGGAAAACTTGGCGAGTAGTCATATCGACATCGGTGCTTGGCTGCAACATGTCTAATACTTCTTTGCTCTGCAAGTCCTGAGGTTCCAACAAGTTGATTAGCATACAAGCTTTCTTCCATGCCATGGGATTCTTGAATCCTTTAGTATGGATATCGGCTGCCATTTTGGCTGTAATTTCATAGATCAATACGAAATGATCCTTTTGGAAATGTTCATGCATGGAGGCAATGGAAATACCATGTGTGCGCTCCAAATGACGCATGGTTGGATTCCGTCCTGATCTGACAACACCAATCATACCTTGATTATCGTCATGAAACAGGAGTTGAGGAAAAACTTTGGCTAAGACTTTCCACAGACTTAATGCGGGGATTCCTAGAGTCCTAAGTGCAGTATCTGCAGCCACAATTTCAGCTTCGGGGGTAGAATGACTAACACACCCTTGTCGCTTACTTCCACCAGCAAGTGGGAATCTTGTGAACTTACCTTGGACTTGTAAGTGCGATCCTGAAGTTGATCTCAAGGATTGGGCACATCCAGCGAAATCCGCATCTGCAAATAGTCCTAATGATAAATCTTCAATTTTGTCTCCGACCCATCCTATCATT
Source organism: Cladocopium goreaui (assembly GCA_947184155.2). NCBI lineage: Eukaryota > Dinophyceae > Suessiales > Symbiodiniaceae > Cladocopium > Cladocopium goreaui. The sequence continues at coordinate 69,551 of CAMXCT020002839.1, forward strand.
TTGAGGGACAATGTGGAATTAACATAACACATTAGGTGATGAAGACGGGCGTCATCATCCTTTGTCCATTTAGTCACATTACGTGCTAATGCATTGATGGATCTCAACAGGTCAAACCGCGCAATGCGGGCTGCATACAGCAGCTTCATAAGCACACTAGCTGCATGCGGAGCTAGATTCCCACGGCTCAGCGTCTCACTGTCTTGCGCAGGACGTGAGTTGCCAGTCTCGGAGAGAGCAGGCATATCTGGATCGAAGGAATGTGCACACCAAGGACACTCAACTTTGCGTTTTCCATCGGAAGGAGCTCGATACGGGCTGCTTTTCGTTTCCTCTGGAAGGCTTGGAGTTGATACCTTTTTCAATTTTGTGTCCTTACCAATGATGTCAAGATACTTTTCCACCGATAACTTTAACAATCCTTCCATGTTATAAGTTATGGTCTTGACTTTCTTACCATTATGCAATTGGGTCTCACCTTGGGATAAAACACATCCTAAGTAAAGTCCCAAGTCGGTTTCGGGTTCGATGCGCAAAACAGTGCGCAGCATTTCCCAACCTTTGGCCAGATTTTCGGAGGGCCCAGCAAGCTTAAGGTCATCCACATAGATTACCAACAGCAATTTGAGCTCATCATGAAAATACATAGAAGGCCATTCCTCTCCAATGGGCTTAAAACCAATTTCTTGAACTTTCTTGTCACAATGTTGTTCCCACATCGTGCCTGAATCGGGATGTCCATACAGGGCTTTGTCGAGTCTTACGACAGGGCGACGGAACTTCCAATACTGTATCTCCGGAGGCCATGCATCAGTGGGTAATTCCACCCAACACAAAGGTCCCTTCAACTTAGCCTGGATGTAGGCCTGAATCGCATCTGCCAACTTGACGGAGTGCCCAGGGAGACATCCGTAAAAATCTGCCCATCGTGAGGCTTCGAAGGAAGCAGGGGAATTTCCCAAGTCTTGGAAAAATGCTGCCTCCCAATGCTGATTCTTCACCTGATTTCCTAGCAGAACGCCTCTTCCCTTGAATTTTCGTCCAGGATTGTCTTCTGACAGCTGGTAATTCTTTTCCACGCATATGCCATGGACCCTGGCCATATGTACTTCCTTTTTGTTCTTCTTGGCCTCTGCAACAACATCGTCGTATTCACGAACCATTGTAAAGTCGAATACCTCTTGATCACGAAGGCCTTTCCACTCCTTGAGCATTGCCTCTTTGGCCTTTGGGTTAGACTCAATCTCAGCTCTGCCCACAGGTCGTGAAACCATTGCGTTGAAAAGTTTGCTTCCAAGACCTTCTGATGATATCTTGGTTCGGTGACTTTGATTTGATGCAGAAGTACACGGCATAGTTGGGAAAGGGATGTATTCATCATCATCAGTGGTTATGTTCTTCACGTTCTTGACGTTAACACATTTGCCATTTTTGATCATTGTCGACTCTCCTGGCGTAGCCATGGAAAACCTCGAAATCTCACCTGACAATGTGCTCCAAACTTCACCACTCCACGATGCTTTTGGGCCACGTCCTTTCTCGACCTCCGACCATTCATCCCATTCAGTGAGATATTCCTCGTCGTCCGGGACGTCAGTAGAAGCATCGGAACATGGACTAGCATCAGCATTCCTCTTCACTTTTCGACAATCAATGTATCGTCTTCCATGTACATCGTCATCATCGACTATGTCGTACAAATCAAGATACGTACTTGTACATGTGATAGGTAAGGTAACTTTGTTCTTCACAACTTCACCAACACCTGCATCGGATTTCTTTGACTTTGAATGAGAGTCATCCTTCTTACTTTCATCACCACCTTCATCGTCCTTGGACTTTGGCTCGTCCTTGTCTTTCTTTGAATCTTTCTTCTCCTTCTTCGTTGCCTTCTTCTTCTTTTCCTCGACCAATCTTTTGGCTTTGTCATCGGCCTCTTTCTTCTCCAACTTCTTCTTCTCGGCTTTGAGGATGGTATTCCGGTCAGACTGAGAGAGTTTGCGCCATTCTTCAGGAGAATAGGTCCCTTTGGGACGCAATGACGTTCTGAACATTCGTCTACCGTCATCTCCAATCTTGTATGGGTAACCCTTGACGTTCAACTTGACCTTCTCACCATCGTCATTGAGGTATACCTTCCCATCTCCAGCTTTGCCCTTCTTCCAATGGTCTGGTTGGGCGTCGATCAATTCCTGGAGGGTCATCTCTTCTGGATCTTTGTCTTTGTCGAAGATATCCTCGGAGTCATCAAGAGGCTTCTTTGAAACTTTTCCACCACTTGGTCCAGGTCCACCGTCGTCTCCGTCATCAAGCTCATCATCATCTTCATCTTGGTCATGTTCTTCGTCATCTCCATGAGGCACTTTGGAGGGATCGCCATCGAGGATTTCTCTTTCTTTCATTCCTTCCAATGTGGTGTTCACCCTCTCGTACTCTTGCTTGCATGGAAATGTCAATGGAGTGACCATCTCGACCTTTTCAGTCAAATGAGGTTTGAGAAGACGGTGTTCAGGTTTGCTAGCATCGTCACCAAGATTCTGATGTACGAATTCACTCAGAGGCCATACTTTGTATTGTCTTGACCAATGCATCCCTGGACCAATGTGATACCCTGCAAACACTCCTGGAATAGAGTCAGGCCCAAACTTGTGAAGTTGTCCTGCTTCTCTGGTCTTCGGAGGCTTGTAGTTCACACGAGCACCATAGGGAATGAGTTTGCCAGCAAATTCAGATCCATGGAGTTTGCACCAAGCGCTCAATTCATCATCGTTGGGTTCCACGTTGAGTAGATGACATACACAAAGGATTGCTGTTCTCCAGAAACAAGGTGGTAATCCAGCTTCCAAAAGACATGTAGAAGTAGCTGTGAGAATAAATTGGTTCGTCCTTTCGGCAATTGAATTGGTTTGAGGTCTTCCAGGCAACGAATGATCAATTGGTATCTTCATCTCATTCATGGCTTCAATGAATTGAGGAGCATGATCAGAGTAGCCTGTCTGACCTTCTTGGCACCGATGAACTGTTTCACTGCTCTAACTACATCATCTTTGGTCATTCGATCAGATGGATAAGCACCAATGATTCCTGTATAACAGTCTCTGACAACCAACACTTCCTTCTCGAGGACCAACACGTCATCATGGACTTTGGATGTGTCCACCGCATCGAAGGTAATGAGGTCGCCAAACTTCTTGAGTTCCCTCTTGTATGCACCACGACGAGTCTTGAAATGCTTCATCTTTGCTCGAATGCATGAGTCGCAATATGGATTCTTGTATCTGTGGGTCAACTTGTGATTCAAGCTATTAGCTTCTCTCTTGAGTGTTCCTCTTTTGGCTACCCTGGATTCACCTTCGACGACATCGACCTCATGTCATCTTCATCACCTTCAGCGGCATCTTCAGGAGCACCATGACCGTCATCTTCAAGGTCAGTCTCGTCTCCAGGAGGATCGCCAAGCGGGGTTCCTGGTTCGTACTCGCCGCCCTCAGGTGGTTCCTCTTCTTCTTCTCCAGGAGTTGCCGAATGCTTCTGCCGGTTCATCGCTTCTTTTCTTCTTCACCTTGAGCTTCTTGACGTATCGGGAACAGTTGTGATCCTCAGTCGATGTCTCAAGACCACTTTCTCCATCGAGATGTACTCTTCGTGAGGGTTGACCAACATCATCAATGTCGTTGAAGTCGTTGAATTCGACTTGAGAATGTGTCAGTAGGTCATGGATCTTCGATGCATGATGACATTCATGAGGAGTGCATTCGTATGTTCCAAGATCAACGTAAGGAATGTTGTCATGGATTGTCAGATCGATGCGTTCTCCATTCTTCGTGATCATGAAAGGCATTTGACCTGATGGCCATACAAAGGAGTATCCTTCTTCCATGCATCGTTTCCCAAGAGACATCACGGACGGAGTGTCGTCCAGTACGTAGGCATGAGAGGTCACATCAAAGGTTCCCAGGTCAATCTCTGCTTCTGTTTGAGTAGCAGTTGAACCATTGGCGGTGTGGAACATGATAGGATCACAAGTTCGTTGCTTCAAATTCATCCTTTCGGCTTTCCTTGCAGAAATCAGATCGTGTCCGCTGCCAGAATCCAGGATGAATCTACGATCTTTGGCTTGCACTGGTAGTGAAATGCACATTATGTTCTTGGACTTCATGAGGGAGTTTCCAACTTCGTGTTCAACAAGCTCTTCAATAAAAGTCAAGTCATCACGATCATTGTCCAGCTTGATCAACATGTCGAACTTGGGACCAATAATGATTCTAACTTCATCAACAAAACGATGGAGTCCACATCTGTCCATGATGATAGCTTTGGCCCGTGCTCGGACTGAACCGAGGGTGTTGTCGGACTTGGACTGATCGTCGGTCAAATCATCGACTTTCCAGAAGACATATTGCTTGTTAGGGTCACGATACATACGTTTGGGTAATCCCTCCTGGTAGTCCTCAATGGCAATCTCGTGCACTTCAGGTTCCAGATCAAAAGAGATCCTGCGATCATCAGAAGACTTCTTTGCGCTGGCTATCCTCGGTGAGGTATAATCCATAGAATCTTCATTGTCGCTATCAAAGAAGGAATCAATGGTAATGGGAGTTGCTTTCTTCTTTGGTGTCTTCTTGCTGGTTCTTTCTGAAGACGCTGAGGGCGATTGATCTGCATGTAGGAATTTACATTTGCTTCCGAACGTGCAGGTACCCTTTTGCCAATTCCAACATACCTTCTTTTTGGGTCCAGCTGAAGATGAACTTCCTCTACCTTTCCCTCTTGATGAATCTCGACTTCCGCTTCTGCCTTTCTTACCCTTCATCTTGGCATCATAGACCTTTTGAGAATGACTGTAAAGACATTTGTCACCTTTGTTGCATCCTCCTTTATTGAAGAAGTAGTTACAGAAAATCTTCTTCTTGTCAACGGGTGAAGATGATCTTCCCTTCCCACCTTTGCCTTTCTTGTTGTTCTTGTCGGCATGAGATTTCGGAGAAGGTGTTGGAAGTACTGATGCAGCTTCACTCTTCGCTTTCGCCTTAGGCCGTTTGGGAGGATCACCTGTAGACGATGCAGCTGCTTCATTCTCCTTCTTGGTCTTGACGGGAGCAGCAGGTTTGTCAGCATCTTCCAGGGCAGGTGTCGTCTTGGTAGAGGACAATGACAGTTTCACTGCACGTTCTCTATCCTTCAACAGTCGTTCTTGCTTTCCTCTTGCTATGTATCCTTTGATCATACCAGTTAGGTAAACATAGGTCTTTTCCGGATGCCCTTCATCAAAGGTTTTGTATCGGTTGATATCAAAGGCCATAAGCTTTGAATGTTCAATCTTCCGGAACAATGTGTCACGCAGGGAATTGTCGGAAGGCAGATCATCATGTTTCATATTGTATACGATGTCAAGCCACTTGTTGTAAAAGGCCTCAAGTTGGTCATCTCCATAGTAGTTGAACATATACAAATGATGGGCATTGTAGAGAACTTCAGTGTGGTCAGGTGACTTGAAGCTAATCAGTATCATTGCGAATAGTTCTCGTCCCTTGATGAAGTCCCCACTTCTCCCATACAATTGGTTCTTCATGGACATGTCATACTTCACTTGCATGGACTTGTCCCCAGCATTGTCAATGACTTTCCTCAAGGCATTGGAGAGCTTGGCATCAATGGATTGGAATCTCACATCGGGTGCTTTGGCCAGAGTTTCCAAGTCAGGTTGATCTGCAAGACACGGAGCTAGCCATGCTTTCCAATCTTCATAGTTTCGATCTCCACTTGCAACACAAACTTCATGAACGACACTTCCCTTCCAGGATGAAAGTTCAGTGGTCTTAGGCCAGGGTTGGAGGCTGATCTTTTCGGCTTCTCTTAGAGATACGGATGACTTGGATCTATCCCTTTCAAGGTTCTCCAACTCCTTGACATTGGTGTTGTACTCGTTCCTGAGCTTTTCGAAGGCTTCAGCTTCTGCTCGGTATTCCTGCTCTTCATCATTGGCGCGATCTTCAGCTTGAGAGAAATTGTTCTTGTAATAATCTTTCCGATCTTCCATCTTCTTCAACTCATCTTGAAGATTTCGAACTTCATTGTTCTTCTCTTGCTTCATCTCGTCCAACTCTGCTTTCAGTTTGGCACACTTCTCTTCACATTCATTCCGAGGCATAGCATTACTGGGGTACCCATGTAATGTAGTCGGTCTATTCTTTGATGAAGAAGAATGAGCTTGATTTTCCAACTTCAGGGCAGCAATAGTGCTCGACATCTCTTCTACCTCAGCGAAACGCTCATTGGCCAATTGATGCATCTCAGTCAAGTGGCTTTCAGGAATGGAGTAGTCAGTCGCACCTTTGATCACGAGTCTTCTGTCGTTCAACATCTTGATGGACTTACCTGCATCCCTGTGAGCACGCTCAAGAGAGTCCTTTTGGGCTTCAAGTTCAGTATGAAGGCGAGCAATAGCTGTGTCCCTGTCATTGATTTCATTGTGCAAACTGTCGAACAAGTTACTCGTCACATTCGGATTGTTGCTCATGTGATCGATCTTGTTCAGAGCATCTTGATATTTCTTACCAGTTTCATCAAAGTTTCGCTGGAAGACTTTGAGCAGGTCCTCAGTGTCAATGAGTTCAGTTCTGTTTTGCAAGTACAACTTGTCAACTTCAGCCTTGGATTCCTTCAAGCTGTCACGCTCACGCACGGCTTGCATATACATCTCGTATAGAGGTCCTCCATGCGGTGATCTGCTTGGTGAAGATCTTCTGGCTTGTTGACAGGAAAGTTCATGATACTGATTCTTCGATTCAGTCAGTTGTTGTTGCATTCGATCTAAAAGACTTTGTTTCATGTGTAGTTCAGAACGTAGTCCCATTATCCTCATGTCCCGCATGCCGCCTGATTCAGCTAGAGATTCTTCAGAAACCCTGTTCTCAGAAATCGCTAGTCGAGATTGTAGGTTCTCATTTTGAATCATCTGCAATCGAAGTTGTGATTCTTCCAAAGCTAAATGATGTTCACATTCTGCATAACGGTCATGTTCAGATCTTATGTTACTACGGAACTCCTTCATGATCTCGTCCCTCTTCGTGTCAGCAGCATCGAGCTCAGTTTCCAGTCGTCTAACGTTCATGGCCATGGTGTGCTTCATTGTCTGGTTTTGATTGGCAACCTCGAGCATCTCGATCTGTAAAGCACATGTCTGGTCATTAGCGTAGCCGACCGCTAGAGCTTCTTGCTTGGCATTCATCTCTGCGTTTTCCAGTTCCAGTCTGAGTTGATTGATGTGAGCATTCGCATCAGCGCCCACATGTACCATGATTGCGCTCGCTTGTCCCATTTGTTCATCGAATTCCGAACGTAGTCGTGAATATTTGAATTCCAAATGAGATGCAGCTTCATTCGACATAGTCTGATACCTTTCCAACTCTTCGATCCTGTAGGTCGCACCTTCATCTTCTTGTTGTGCAGCCTGTAACTCGAAGTTCAGCATCTGGAGTTGTTCGGTCATCGACATCATCTCTTGATGAGTGGTGCTTTCTAGGAAATTAAATTGTTGATAGGCATATGCTGTCGTCTCACTCAATCTTGCCTGAAGTACGGATTCTTCTTCAGTGGCCCTTTCCAGTGATGTTTTGTACTCAGCTAATTCACTCTGATAGGCAGTGAAGATGTCGCTACCACTTGACGGGGCGTTCACTTGCTGATAAGATCCTGTCCCTGATGGTGTAGCGTCCTGAATCGGTGAAGGCGGATTCGACGACGTGGTCTTTGCCTTAGTCCTTGGAGTCATCGGAGGCGACAATTGTCGTGCAGATGATCTTCTCTTTCCAGGTGTGCTGTCCCTATCTTCAATTGCTTGCATTGTCGAAATTTGTCTCCCTCTAGGAGCAACCAGAGATCGCCTGGGTTGGCTCGTTCTCAGTTCTGAGGCATCGCTTCCACCAGTGTCGATACTCTGTGAAGAATTTGACTGCGTGCCGGCAGCTGGTGCAACGGCATGTCCAGAGAAAGAAAATGCATTATCGCTGCTATCCTGTTCAGTCATCTGTAAGGCCCGCGGCTACCCGCTCGTAGGCTCCGTAGGAGTCCTACGGCTGATAACCTGCGAATCGGGGATTGCCTGTCCGATTATGTCCTGGTAGTGAGTGTTGAAGTGATTGCTCCAGTGATGACGTTACACGGGCATCAGCTTCCGCATTGCTGTTCTTTACTCCGTTGCTGCAGTGGGTCTTGAGCCAAAGAGGCCAGTTTGAAGTGCCCCTTTGGTACTGGATCCTAGAGTGTCTAATTGTGATAATATACAATGGTCCGTAGCCCACACTCTATTCGCAATGTATGTATGTATGTATGTATGTATGTATGTATGGATGGATGGATGGATGGATGGATGGATGGATGTCTGTCTGTCTGTCTGTCTGTCTGTATGTATGTATGTATGTATGTATGTATGTATGTGTATATATATATATATGTATGTATGTATACATGTAAAAAAATATTGACATGATATATACACAATTATACACACTTAAATATATATATATATATATATAATGTATACTCAAAACATAGAGATTGACAGATGCTTCGCTCAATATGTGTGTTGCTCCTCTCTTTGGGGATCCAATATGGATATAGAACATATAGATAGATGGTGTCATGATGATGATTGATGCAGGGGGAGAGTATGGACACTCAGAGATTGTCAACACAACCCCACACATACCATATTTTTTGATCTTCAGTGGAACTAGCTGACTACTTTTCCTTGAAAATCATGCGAATCCTGCATGATTGATATAGACATTCTCAATCATTCTCAATGTTCAAAACATCGCAACCTTGGCCCAGTTACAGAGCAAATCAGGCCCAAGATCAAAAATGATCCAGAGATACGACAGCGGGTCTTGTGAAGCACACGCTGACCTGGGATCAGATCGAATTTTCACACCGGGTGAACCCCAATAGCTTACGTTGCCATTCGCATGGTGGTAGTGGACACAGAAGCAACAATGGTCCCTTTTGACTTCCAGGAGCTGCTCAGGAGTTATAATAGTGGCCTTGTGACTTGCCAAAACATACTATTCCTATGATCCAGCAAAATCCAATCATGCTCTCAAACACCAAACTTGAAACGGTTCAGCACGAGTTGCCATTGGATAGGTGGTGCCTCATCAGTGCCATGCGCGTCTTACTTCTGGTCATGATGGATCTGACGTGAGCGACTTGCTCTGAATCCTTGGACGCAAAGAGTTTCGCCAGTTTTGTCGCCAAGGGAACCAATCAGTTTCAATCCATAACTTGAGGCCTGCGGGCAGGTACGAAAGCTAGCAGGGCTGTTGTAGGGTTGCAATGTCTGTTGGGTCCAGCAGCGAGAAACCCCAGTGCAGCAATCGTCTCTCTCCAGTTTTTCTGAGCAGAAGAAGGACCAGATCAAAAAAAACACCCCCCAAATGGAAGCCCAAATCTGCATTAGGCATACTCAACATGTTCAAGGGAACACCATGTATGCATGCATGTATGTATGGATGTATAGATGTATAGGTGTATAACTGTAAAGATGTATAGAATTAATTAGAATTATAGATCTATAGATGTATATGAATGGATGGATGCATGCATGCATATATGAATGCAGATGTGAATGTGTATGTATGTATGTATGTATGTATGTATGTATGTATGTATGTATGTATGTATGTATGTATGCATGCACGTACGTATGCATGCATGCATGCATGCATGGATGGATGGATGGATAGATGCATGGCTGGATGGATAGATGCATGCATGGATGCATGCATGCATGTGTGCATGGGTGCATGCATGTATGTATGGATGTATCGATGTAAAGATGTAAAGATGTATAGATGTATAGATGCATAGATGTATAGATGTATAGATGTAAAGATGCATAGATGTAAAGATGTATAGATGTATAGATGCATAGATGTATAGATGTAAAGATGCATAGATGTATAGATGTATAGATGTAAAGATGTATAGATGCGTAGATGTATAGATGTATGGATGGATGGATGGATGGATGCATGCATGCATGTATGCATTTATGTATGTATGCACGTACGTATGCATGCATGCATGGATGCATGCATGCATGCATGGATGCATGGATGCATGTAAGCATGGGTGCATGCATGTATGTATGGATGCATCGATGTATAGATGTATAGATGTATAGATGTAAAGATGTATAGATGTATAGATGTATAGACCTATAGATGTATAGATGTAAAGCTGTATAGATATGTATAGATGTATAGATGCATAGATGTATAGATGTAAAGATGTATAGATGTATAGCTGCATAGGTGCAGATGTATAGATGGATGGATGGATGCATGCATGTATGACTGCATATATGTATGTATGCACGTACGTATGCATGCATGCATGCATGGATGTATCGATGCATGGGTGTATGGGTGTAATTAATGGTGTTTGGATGTATGGATGCATGGATGTACGGATGTACGTATGTAGGCCTGCAGGCCTGTAGGCCTGTAGGCATGTAGGCATGTATGTAGGCATGTAGGCATGTATGTATGCATGAATGTCTGCATGTATGTATGTCTGCATGTCTGCATGTCTGTATGCCTGTATGTATGTGTGTCTGTATGTTTGTATGTCTGTATGGATGGATGCATGCATGGATGCATGGATGCATGTATGCATGGATGCATGGATAAATGGCTGCATGGCTGCATGGATGTACGGATGTCGGATGTATGGATTTCTGGATTTCTGGATGGATGCATGGATGCATGGATGCATGGATGCATGGATGCATGTATGTATGTATGTACGTATATGAGGATGAGGATGAGGATGAGGATGAGGGTGAGGATGAGGGTGAGGGTGAGGATGAGGATGAGGATGATGAGGATGGTGAGGATGATGAGGATGATGAGGATGATGCGGATGATGCGGATGATGCGGATGATGAGGATGAGGATCAGGATCAGGATGAGGATGATGATGATGATGATGATGATGACGATGACGATGATGATGATTATTATTATTATGATGATGATGATGGTGCTGACAATGGTGGTGAGGACGATGACGATGACGATGATGATGATGATGATGATGATGATGAGGAGGAGGAGGAGGACCACGACGACGACGACGACGACGACGAGGAGGACGAGGAGGCATTGATGATAGATGACGACCCTGTAGGCAGCCCATGTCCAGGGGGACATGGGGGATTGAACCCGGGCCTACCATATTCCTTGCTCCACCTAGCACAAGCTAGCTTTCGTGACCAGGTATAACCAGAAAATGAGAACCATGGTATACAATGGTTATCATTGGTTGTATGACCAAATATTATCTATTCCCAATTTCACGGCAATCGGGGGTTGAGAAATGTGTGGAACCCCAGATCGTCCAAGCTTCCATGTGTACCACGGATGAATCGTCTGAGAAGTCCGAAGCCCCCTCCTGCCGGCTGAAGCAAAATAGGATTGATGCAAAGAGATGTGGTTCTAAGATCCACCCAAACTGTTGAAGTCAAGAAAAACAAACATCTCTCGGGTTCTGGATGGACGACCTTCCTTGGAGTAGTTGAAATGGACAGGAGCATGTCAGTTTGACAGCTTGCTGCCACTGGGGAGACTTAGATTCAGAACGGTGGCATGAGTCACAGCTCACCGTAAACAGGGTAGCCCATGATTTTCGCAGACGAAAGTCCGCTTGAGACAATGTTGCCATGTTGCAAGTGCTCCAAAGGTACCCTCAGTTATGTCATGTAAATAGAACCTCCACGTGAAATTTGCCAAGGAGTATGTGGTGAGACTGAGCATGTTTTTTGGATGATGCAACAGCGCTGTGGTCTCCAAAATGCATGGGTTTTAAGTGGCTTCATTGCGGTTTCATCCAAGTTCATCATGAGGTGCCGCCTGGTTCTGCGAATAATTCCGCCCGCACCGAAGGTGCTGGGGCGTGATCTTCCGGATGGCACTCGTAAAAGGTTACAGGTTTACCTGGGGGGGGGGCAATTTTCGGCCAAAACCTCCTGTTTTTGATAGGTTGTGACGCTCGCCTTCAAAAAACACTGTAAAAAACAGTACGGAAGACACCTGTTCGTGAACGCGCCCGTCCAAAATCGGCAAGCGAAAAGTGAAAAAAACCCGTGTTTTTCAACTTTTTGACCTCAACTTTTTGGTTTGCAACATCTTTTTTTGCGGTTCCGCAGGTGGCCGGGCCCGGAGGCGGATTTTTGAGTTTTTGGGCCCGTTTTCGGACTGATTTTCGTCGTTTTGTGATAGCAGAAACACTGGTTTTTACAGTGTTTTTCTGTTTTCTGCATGCTTGACGGCTAGCTTCAAAACTTCCAAAAACCTCGTAAATTACGCTGTTTTATGTTACGGTGTGAATGAAAACATTGTAAATACCAGTGTTTTTTGACGTTGGTTAAAAAAACACTGTAAATTACATGGTTTTTGGCCACCTGACCCTCAAAAACCATGGTATTTGCAGTGGTTTCTGCTTCTCACCGCGCAAAAACACTGTAAATAACAGCAATTTCGCCGTTTTTTCATGTTTTTCGTTATTTTTTGAACTGCGTTGGTCCGCTATACATGGCTATCAAATTCTTCGCGTTTTTTTTTTCGACAATCAGTACTTTCGGATGTTTTTGGTCTCAATGGCCGACATCATTGGCAGTTACGAGCGGCTGCCCAACGATGCGGTGCGGGCGGTTGCCGTCGCGAAGCGACGTGAATACTATACCAATCAACCCGTCATCCACAAACGGGCCCCCTTTCTGTCCGTCGCTGAGTGACTGGACACTGTGTGAGTGTGACTAATCGAATCATCAGAGGAGCTCACATTCCTTAGAGCACCATGTCGCAAGGTCACTGATAATTCGCCATCGGACCGCCCGAAAAAGGTTCACTCCGCAATGTGCGAAATCAACATGGTTTCCGAATGGGCTCCAGTCTATCAAGATAGAAAACACAATGATATTTAAATCTTGGAGATATTAGCTATAACATCCATATTACATCACAAATCTATCAAATTAAAATCCTTACCTCCCAGCTTATGAATCATGGACTTCGGCCATATTTATCCAACATCTCATTCTTTTTTATCTTGTCCCCTAACCCCACCCCTCCAAAACACTCCGAATGTCGAATCCGCACCCGTTTTCTAATCATGTCCCCTAATCCCCCCTCTTCAAAATCTAGTTTACATATGGCCAAGATCCAAAATAGAACATGTTCCTCGACCTAGGGCACTAGGTCATCTAATTACTACCTATATATATTTCAAAATGTTATCCATGTAATAAACCTTTAACATGTGCGGATTTAATCCATTGTTGTTTTTTATTCCTACTAAATCTACAGGATTGAAATTCGGTAGTATAGACGATTATAGACGAGTATAATTACTCACAGTACTTTCCCCATCCCAGTGGGTCAATAATTTTGAGCCACATCTGATTATCAAAAGCACCTAAGGATTAGACAAATACGTGCTAGTGGCAAAGAAAGACAGAATGTCACTTGTTTATCACCGCGTGTCTATGGAACAGTACCCTTCTTATAGATGCTAATCGAGTTGACTGTTCATGGCAAATCGATCAGGGGATGACTCATAGGATTGAAACCAAGGAGCTGACACTGGGATTTCTTGCCCGCGAAAAACATTGGACCGGACTTGCTGCCGGCGCAAGGCGCAAACTTTACATGCTCTTTCGCGGCAACGTGATCCCCAGGAAAAAAAAAAGTGTCAAGCTGTGGAGGAGGTTTTGATATGATCGTGGTGCGACTCTTGTTTATCGATGTTTATTGTGTGTTTTTCAGAAGGAACATGTTGCCTCTGTTCATGTTGCAAGACAGGCAACATGTAGAACCGTCGCAATCAGAGCTCCAAACCGTCGGATTCTTGTTCCTGACCGTCCTACCACTGGTTGTTTGATCTCTGTCAAAGCAACCTGCGGATAAGTGCGAGTTCAGACAGGGCAGTCAGCTTTCGTACTTCTTGCATCTTCTTACATGGGTATGGGTCAAACCTGGTGAACATCACATTAGCTGGCAAATGGATGTGCATCCCTCCAAATATTGCATATTGTTTAATAATAGTTTTTGATGCATCCACACATATTATATACATCTTCTCCATCTCCTATGCTCTGCCGTTTGGTAAAGTTCAAACCATCCATGTTCGTTTGGTATGCTCAAGTCATATAAAGCGCACAGGGGCCTCGACCTGTGACGTTTGAAGGCCAACCTCAAGGCGCGTCCACTTCTGTGACGAGTTCACCGTTGAAATTGCCTACGCTGAAACGAATCCGACGCTATCAAGCTTTGTCCAAGCCCCTCTCCGCAAGAAGCTTCAAATTGAAGTTAAAATATCATCTAATCATCTATCCAAGAACCAGCTACGCTGCTACTTCGAAGGCATCAAAAGAAATACTACGGACACAAAGAGCTGCATGTTGGAAGACATACGACAGCACGTCAATCTGAGCCATGGAAAATGCCCCTATCGAATGCCATCATACTGGCTAATCCAATGGCATCTCCAATAAACTGGACAGTCCAACCTATATTGTCCTATATTAAGCCTGTTAAACCATCCACATGGCATTTTCAATGGCTCATCGGGGCCAAGATCTGCACAGGGGCCAAACACTCCTGATCCGCGTTCTTTCAGATCTTTCAGCTACTTATTTCTGATGTTTTCACCGAAACGTGCCATGTAGAGATCCGATATTTCATCTCGTCTGGAAAAAAATTGGGAAAACTTGGTGAAACCATCGAAATGCATCCACTAAAAATTACATCTTGCAGCGACCACAACACGGTTTTTTTCCCAGTCCATCGTTCTGGCTGACGGTACCTGAGATGGAATGAAACATTGCTAGCTGATTACATCACAGGCTGGCCGGGAAGCCCAGGGAAAAGAGTGGATTGCTGGATTAATAATGATTGTTTGGAACGGTGTATAAAGATGTATAAAGCTCACTATGGATATGAGATAAACCGGGGGTAGAATACGAAATGTCTATAGCCCTTTGAATCTTTGAGCAGAACAC
>CAMXCT020002840.1:0-12500 GCA_947184155.2 Cladocopium goreaui
TATGATATATTATATATAAGTTAAATATTATATATATTATATATTATGTATATTTTATTGAAATTATATATTTAATAGATTATTTAAATTATATATAATATATATTATATAATATATATATTATATTATATATATTATATTAATTATATATTATACATATTTTTTTTGATTTATATATTGTATATATTATTGAAATTATATTGTACATATATATATATTGTGATCCTGAAATTTACAGAATATGGAAATGTATCATGAAATATGAAATATCATGAAATATATGGAATGTGGAAATAGATGTTCAATATTGTTCCCATTGTAATAGATATTTTGTTTGACACGTCCGTATTCTAACATATTGTAGCAAATCCAGGATTGTTGTGGTATTTTACATAGATACGTATGTTTACATGTAGGGGTATATGATATATGTATTCTATGTGTTTTCATTTTAATGAAATTGAATGGAATGTAACACAATATTATGCAATGTATTTAAACAATTTGTGTATCTATGTATACAAATGTCCACCTTTTTGTGGACGTTTTTTTTGCGTATAAAAATGTATGAATCATAACTAATGGTCGTTGGACCGGTAAGGAACCTCGACACATACCGTTGTGAATACCAAGCGCTGAAGTTGCATTCAGGGAGTGGATCAAACACTGCGGAGTTCATAGGGAAGGTACTGTATGTGTTTTAAGCAGTCGATGGGTTGAACGACTCCCTCATCCTGGTGAGTAGGCCATTTCTTCCTGTCATGTCATCACTTTGAGGAGCTTCCAGAGCTGCAAATGATTTTGGTGGAACCAAATATTGTTGCAGAAGCTAGGCGGGGCAGGTGAAAGCTGTTCAGGACTTATTTGAGTCGTGTTTTTCAGGTTTACGATTGACACTTTTTGCCTATCAGTATTTTGATGTTTGGGTTTGCTATATACCATTTTTGCAGACCAGTACGCGCTTTGATTGTATTAATCCGATCTCCCACTCCTAAACCCTCTCTCCCAATTGCTGATACAATCGCTTTTGCTCCCAATAAAATCAAACTATTTATATTATTTATATATATATAAATCCTCTGTTTTTTTGATGAACTCCCACTCTCCGTGTTTCCGAATCAAATCCAAAAGTTAGTTTTACAATGTTACTTATATTTTCATATCATATAGATCAGTTTCAAAAGATGAGTTTCATATATGTATTGATCAATTGCCACTCAATTTCACAATGATTTTACCATACTTTTCCATGATTTCCCCCAAAGAAAATCTAACCAGGCAGCGGGTGAAGCCTTTCCAGCACCGTGCCCGTTGGCTCGAAGCAATGAGCGACGTGGCGCACCAAGAACTACCGGACGCATCGCTGGACCTGGTGTGCCGTGGCGGCCGTGGCTGGTTTTTACTGGAGGAACTTCAGAAAAATTAGGCTAAAATGGTGAGTTAACATGAGTTAACATGAGTTAACGATATGATAAATCCCAGGTATTTCCAGCAAAACTGTTTTTTTTGGGGATTTCACAGGATTTAGTTGTCTAAGTTGGTGCAAATCACTCCAACGAGGGGTTGTGGATGGTTATGGTTGTTTTTTTGGGCGGCTTATAACCGGGGAGCCCCACCTTGTAACACAGCTAATCATCCATTAAACATGAGGATTTTTGGTATAACAAATACATGGAATTAATTGAAATTATATCTTATTGGAGATTTTACAGGATATATATATATATATATATTGTGGTGACAAATGGTGATTTAACCATCAAACAATATAGTTTTAGACAATGAATGCTTGGTTTGTGGTTTATGGGTATGTTATGGGATATGTTTTTGTGATGTATACCCACCAATAGCATTTAATGGGTTTGTTTCAAAATGTGCCATATCTTCCAAGAAAGAAAATGAGGTTTTGAGTCACGAGATAACAGATACTGCGGTACTCTATATTCAGTCAAACCAATGGGAAGTGTGTGTATATATATATATATGCATTATATATGAAATGCACACATATACATACCTGATATATTATAGGATATACAATCAAACACGTGATAGTCGGGTTTGTTGGAAAACGGGGGATGCCCCAACTTGTAGCAATTTCAATGGGAGATTTATGACCAATGGATACTCGGGTACCCCCCTATATCCTTGCTCTTAGACAAACCCAAACGTGGGATTACATTGGGATACATACGTAGGCTAAAAGGAGCAAAAACATTGTTCGGTTGCTTAGTCAGGGGAGCATCCCTGACTACGGGTGAACCATCGGCCGCAGTAAAAACACCAATACGCGAGAATTGTAACTCCATCGCCCCGGTAATGAAACACCTATAGAACTAATGTGCAATAAGACTTGTATGGGACCCCATGATTAAAAGAGCCACACCATTCTTCCGGGGTTTCAGAGTTCATTAGGCCCAGTGAGTCATGGAAAGTCAAGAGACTGATTGGACTCACCATAGCCATGCGGTGACCCCCAACAATGAACCTGATGG
Source organism: Cladocopium goreaui (assembly GCA_947184155.2). Taxonomy (NCBI): domain Eukaryota; class Dinophyceae; order Suessiales; family Symbiodiniaceae; genus Cladocopium; species Cladocopium goreaui. The sequence continues at coordinate 2,496 of CAMXCT020002840.1, forward strand.
CTGAGGTCGATTCAATCCCCACATAGCGTCAAGTAGCATCAAGTAGCATCAAGTAGCATCAAGTAGCATCAGGTATTGCAATGGTCACAGTCCTTTGACCTTCAGGGACTACCTATGAAATTGAGTAGCTGTTGCAGGTCTAAAAGTACTTTGGTTTTCGGTAAAATGTGTAGCCCTCCAGGTGCCATGCTTTATTGCTGACAAGATATAAGTTTATTCTCGCTGGGAAAGTCTTCTCAGATTTATCCTGAATTGGCAATAACAATTAAGCCTACAACAAGGTCTTCCCCGTTTTTGGGAAGGTCTGCAGACTGCACAACCCTTGGTATTTAGTTTGTTGTATTGCCATTATTGTTTGCTGTGCATAGTGTGTCCTCCAGTTTTTCAAAAAGAGCCGTGGGTGAGCTTTCCCTGTGGTGTGTTGGTTCTTGTTTGTCTGTTTCCTGGTACGGTGCATCACCCATTGAATATCACCCATCCCTCTTATACATTTTTTTGCAAACAAATTGACATTCCATCCAACATGGGTACATGATGCACCCTGAATTTGAAATGAGCATGTTTTTGGGCTCAATAATAAAAGCAGTCAGCAGATGGATGGTCAGGAGAGCGATATCCCCATATCCATGCACATCCCATTGTGGTTGGTTACCAGATTTTGTCCATCCATTTTCTACACCCAAAACTGCCGACAGTTTCATCGATGGAGATCATCGTTATCAAACGGTCGTGGACGATCTGCGCCTTTGGAGTCCCAAGGTGGCTCCAGGTGGTTGTTCCTCTGGCTGCTGTTGAAGCGCCATGGGTCATGTTGAGTTCAAGTTTAGTCATGTTCACAATGAAAATTGCCATAAATCGGAATATCCCCCATTTGAAGAAACACACACACAAAAAAAAAAGAAACAACACAAAAAAAACATATTTATATGATAGATAGATAGATAGATAGAGATAGAGATAGAGATATAGATAGAGATAGAGATAGAGATATAGATATAGATAGATAGATATAGATAGATCGATATAGATAGATCGATATAGATAGATAGATTTAGATAGATAGATAGATTTATAGATAGATAGATAGATAGATAGATAGATATATAGATAGATAGATAGATAGATAGATATAGATAGATAGATAGATAGATATAGATAGATAGATAGATAGAGATAGATAGATAGATAGATAGATAGATAGACAGGCAGACAGATAGATAGATAGATATAGATAGATAGATAGATATAGATAGATAGATAGATAGATAGAGAGAGAGAGATAGAGAGATAGATAGATAGAGAGATAGATAGATAGATAGATAGATAGATAGATAGGTAGATAGGTAGGTAGGTAGATAGGTAGATAGGTAGATAGGTAGATAGGTAGATAGGTAGATAGGTAGATAGGTAGATAAGTAGATAGATAGATAGACAGATAGATAGATAGATAGATAGACAGATAGATAGATAGATAGACAGATAGATAGATAGATAGTTCCTTCTATATCGCATCATATCCCCATGCTATCTCCATTCTATCTCCATTTGAACCAAAAGAAAGCCATGAAACCATATTAAACCACTATGTTCATTTGGCTATGGGATGTTTTGTGTCAAACATTACCCAGCTGAGCCATGGCTGAGTTGGTCTGGAACATTCTGGAGCCTTTGGGGCCTTTTGGGATGGTCCCCGGTAAACATAGCTCTGGAAAAAATCATCATTTAAGCTAGGTAAATCCTGGTAAATCATCTATACCAATGGGACATTCTCCATATATTGCTTTGAGGCTTTGAGGGTATCTGAGATATCTGTATACTGGGAAGATGATTGGTAAGATCATTGGGGGTAAGATCATTGGGGGTAAGTATGGGATTCGGGCTTTCCAACTTTTGAGACAGCCCTAAGGTGATGATTTGTGTTTTTTGTTTAAAAACCGGTACTCCATGGCATGCCCAGTTCCCAAAGAGTATCATTTTGTTTTCTCATTTAAATTGTAAGTTTGGGTATATACCATTGTATACACCCCGTATGCTTGCGAAGTAGGATGAATAGAAATATCTAGCCCCGTGCAACACTTGTTACATATCATTGATGGCTTCTTTCACTTAACAAAATGCGAATCTCATTTTGTTGCCATGCCAACGCAGGATCCCCCCAGTTCTGGGTGTTATAATGTGTATATATATAAATATAAATATATATATATATATATACGTATATACACATAATGAGATGATATATATATATATATACATAATTATATATGTATATGTATATACACAGAATGATATATATATATATACACGTGTATACTGTATACTGTATACATTGCTTTTAAAGTTGAAGTAACAACTTATGGAACATGGTGGATGTAAATAGCTGTTTGCAACAGGTTCGCAGCTGGCACGGCGACACCCAACCTACTACCCAATCCACATGTTACCATGGAAAGATGGTGATTTATTGATGATTTACCGATTTACCTATGGAAAATGGTGAAAAATGGTGATTTTCACTGTCCGTTTACAGTTAGAGTTGGGACTTGACAAAGTGCCTGAAGGATGCCGAGTCTGAACCAGGATTCCTAAGATACCTAAGACCGTTAAGTCCCAAAGAATTCTACCCCAACTCTTGGCGCGTTCTGCGAAAATACTTGAATTGTTACATATACATATATATATATATATGTAAATGAATGTTACATATGGATATCCTATTGTATCCCTCTTGACATTACATTTGATAGATGTGTTTCCGACTAACTAGCCATAGGCATATGAACGACTTCGAATTCCTGTTGGAGATGAACCCTTTCAACTGTCTATGATCACTGAGTAAATCGATATATTGGAATGTTCTACACTCCAACCAGTGTTTTGAATGGACATGAATAAACTATCCCAATTGGTGTATGATCACTATCCCAATTTTTCAACCAAAGTGGTAAATGAATAAACTATCCCAATGTTTACCAAACATGTGTTGGTGTTGACCATCAAAAATGGATGGTTTAGGGCAGTACTGCATCATAGTTTTCCCCCAACTAACCTTATCGCTGGTCAGGCCTGGATACTAAACCCCAAACGACTATATGATGATTGATTATGAATACTCACAATGATTCACATACATTCATTGGATAGTTTTCTACACCTCAACTGTTTTTTTTTCTATAGTTCTGCCTCAGAAAGTTCTGCCAAAGACACGACTTTCCCAGCAGAAAACCATCAGAGCTTAGGCCTGGCCGGCCACGACTTCGGCCTCAACGGACTGGGCGTCATCCGCGCTGTCAGCGAGTTCGCGCTGCGGCACAATGCCACCATTCGGGTGCAGACGGAGACCTGAGATCTGGAAAAACCTTTGTGGGATGAACCAACCATTGGTTGTAAAATGAGGAGTTAACCAAGACATAGTTTAAGTGTTAAAGTGATATGTTTTGATATGGGTTCTATAGTTGATGGCACATATTTGATGTGACACATATGGATACATCATGAACAGTATGAATCTGGGTGTGTTTCAAGATGGTGTATCCCCCTATGCTGTAACATTTTTTGAATAGGAAACATTCTAATATACCATCAAATGTTTTGGATACCCTATTAGACAAAGCAAATTGAGGAAATTTGATCAAACAAACGATGGTGTTCTAAGTCATGGGAGGTCCCATTTTTGTCAAGTTAAAATGGTTCATGGTGAAGCCAATAGTTTAGAGTCTAGAGATGGAGTGCGACTATGTTAAGATTGTGAGTTCAGAAACACACATATTCGGATTATTGGCAAGCGAAATTGGTGAACTCAACAACATATTCGATTTAGGCAACCGAAAAGCATGCGATAGTTTATAATGTGGATGAAGCTCCAGTTGTAGCGACCCCCCTGTCTGTGTTTTGGCAGATGCTGGGGTGATATTAGGGGGATGGGATTATAAGTCGTGAAATGAGAGGTGTCTGAGAGTTTTATGATGGAGTGGATTCTGAAAATTGAGTTGTTTGATGGTAAAAATCACAAAAGCCGTCCATGCATCAATGTTGTTTAATGTTGTTTGGTGTCATTCTACCTAAACCTGTTGGTTTCCGAACCCAAAAAATGATTTTGGATTGTTGTGTGTAAAATTTGCCGATTTAAGGGACATAGCCACAGATGATTCCCACAGAACTTGGACTGATTTGTGTATCGGGTCTAGTTCTTCAATTGTGTATAGAATGGACAATGAGAAAGACATGTTCTCTTGATGAATTTAAGATCATATAACATGATTTTTAAATATATATATATATATATATACATACCATGGTACATCATATGCATCATATGCAATATATTTATATATATATATATACATATGCATTCACATTGTATACACATACATATCAACTGATTACCATAGTGGTGGTCATTGCTGAACTTCATTAGTTGTCGCAACATGACTCCATCAACCCACTTTGGATCGTCCAAAAGCAACTTTTTTCCACAAATTTGGAATGTTCAATTGGGTACTAGAACATACTTGTACTAAACATACTAAACACTCTTGTTGGTCATGCTTATTCGTTGGTTCTGAAGAAACAAAACACATCTCACTGCCCAGGACTGCTTTTGGTTCTTCCGCGCAGCTGATGGTACATGGTTATGAAAGGATGACGTGCACGGCTGGGGCTGTTCCCGGAAGTAGATTCACTACCCTCTCCTAATCAAACATGGTAAGCAGTGGCTTCATCGGGAAATTCATCCATAAATAGTCAAATGTTCATTGCCGCGTTTGCTTCGCGGAAGGTAGATAAAGGGAACATTTACAGGAACACCTGCTGCAAATACCATGCTAGTTTTGAAGCACGAGGAAGTAAGATCTACTTAACCACTACCGCCCTACAGATGATGGCAAAAAAGGACATGTTTTCTTGAATCAACCCACTGAGCTTTTGAACGATTTCGTTGACAAGTGATATATGTTCTTATGTGTACATATATGTATAGATACATATATATATCATTTATAATGATATATATATATATATATATATATCATATATCATATATCATACATGGTTATGAAAGTATGTAGATATTCGGAATGGTTGGAAGCTCCAACCTCCTTGAGATTCCTCCATTGCTTCGGAGGTCGACTGATCCGAACACTTGGCTCCTTCAGCACCTTTGGTGAGCGCGAGCCGCGAACCAAGAGATGGGGTCAACTGTCACCGTGGCGACTAGTTTGGTGTCCAAAATTAAATCCCATTTCAAAATAGGGTGTGATAATTGGGTGTCTATAATATTGCATTATATTTATATTATTATTATGTTTTATTATTATTTTTTTATTATTATTTTTATTTTTATTATTATTATATATATATATAGTTGTATCATGTATCCATTAATATCCTATCAATATCCCTTAAACCATAGAGTGACAACATGTGGGATGTTTGATAGGATGTACATGACCATGTGATGAGTTAGTCAGAAAAGATGGATGGTAATTACCCAAAATTACCCAACGTGGCTATCTTACTTGGAAAATGGATGACAATCCGTTGGGTTTGAGGCTTCAGGGCATTCAGGGTACCCTATTTTAGACAACGAAATTCGCTTCTGGGTATGTGTTTGATTTGGTGTTTTCATTCTTTGAGTATTTTTGTGGATATGATATGTGTGTCATTCTAGTAGTATTGGGATGAGTTTGAAGCAGCAACCAGTGATTGTTGAGCCCAATAGTGTGCTTGCCGACACGTCAACTCTGAAGGATACGGCAGCTTTACAGGATGTCCCAAGACTGCATGGGGAGCTCAAGAATGCTTAACGGCTACGCAGCGGCCTCCGATTCCTCCAGCTTGAGGCTGTTGAACCAACTTCCTCGGAGCTTTTCGGTGACCTGCAAGAGCGTGCTGCCGGCAAATTGCTTGAAGTGATGAGATGGATCCTAACGTTTGATCCTAGACATGAGAATGTCCAAAGTCAAAAACAGTAATTGTATAATAATAATTATGTATGTTTCTTTTAACCAAAACCATGCAGACCCAATCCAACAGGTATAATACAATAATTGGCAATTATATTGGGTTATACCATTATACCAATTATATAATTATACCATTATATTGGGTATGATATTATACCATTGTACCCATTATACCCATTATACCAATAATAAAAACTCAATCATATCTTCAATGGTATGTGCAATTTCTTGTTCAGAGGATGTCCGCTGGATATGGCTGGCTTGGGATGGCAGGGATTGCATGGCTTGGCGGCTTCGCGGTGGTGACTGGAACATTGGTTTAGTACGGGGTAGTGATGGGGAGTGATGGTTAATGATGGTTAATGATGGTTAATGATGGTTAATGATGGTTAATGATGCTTAATGATGCTTAATGATGCTTAATGATGCTTAATGATGCTTAATGATGGTTAATGTTGTTAATGATGGTTAATGATGGTTAATGATGGTTAATGACGGTTAAAGATGGTTAATGATGGTTAATGATGGTTAATGATGGTTAATGATGGTTAATGATGGTTAATGATGGTTAATGATGCTTAATGATGGTTAATGATGGTTAATGATGGTTAATGACGTTTAATGATGGTTAATGCTGTTTAATGATGCTTAATGATGTTTAATGATGATTAATGATGGTTAATGATGGTTAATGATGGTTAATGATGCTTAATGATGCTTAATGATGCTTAATGATGGTTAATGATGGTTAATGATGGTTAATGATGCTTAATGATGCTTAATGATGCTTAATGATGCTTAATGATGCTTAATGATGCTTAATGATGCTTAATGATGCTTAATGATGGTTAATGATGGTTAATGATGCTTAATGATGCTTAATGATGGTTAATGATGGTTAATGATGGTTAATGATGGCTAATGATGGCTAATGATGGTTAATGATGGTTAATGATGGTTAATGATGCTTAATGATGCGTAATGATGCTTAATGATGCTTAATGATGGTTAATGATGTTTAATGATGCTTAATGATGGTTAATAATCACTGCTTGGTGGTTTGGAACATGTTTTTTTTGACTTTCCATAATATATGGGATAAACCTTCCCATTGACTCATATTTTTCAGAGCGGTAGGTATACCACCAACCAGGTGTTTTATTGTTTCCGGAATTCATTGCCGGTAGAGTTCCTTTTACCGGAGTCTATTTCCGCAGCCATGAGACGCAAATCAGCCTGTGTTTTCACGCGCAGTTCCTGTGTAGCACTGCGTCCTTTGCCAATGTTCTGGAGATTGGCTGGTTTAGTTGCACTGGCGACCCATGTTCAGGCTGTGGAGGTGTCACCAATTTTGTATCTTGGGACATGTCAGTACGTTTGTCATCATTCAGCAATATTCAGCGTGTAATTTCCGCTTGCAACCCCCATCTCAATCATTGGGGGCATGCAGGAAGTCATAGTCAGAAGACGTAGTCAGATTCCCTCTATTGACCAGGGCTCTACTCATATGGTGTGCCGGTCATTTGTGTGGTTGATTGCAAAGATTCGCCTACTACATGTCCACTTTTGTTGTATATAAATCTGTCAGTTGTCCTAGTGCTCTGTTCGTTGGTTCATTTTTTTTGCCAGTCTAAATGTTGGTTCAACATGTGTATCTTTTGATGGTTCACCAGCAAACACCAAGGTTTTCAGGAACCCATGACCCCACGTTGACTCTGACCGCGCATCAGCTGCGGACGTTGACTGCCAAAGTGGGAAGCTATCAGCGGCCGGGGCCGCGCAACCGTACGGTGGGCTACCGTGGATTTCGGGTTGAAGGATTTCCAGTGCTGAGGGGATGCCGCTTGGAGCTGGGAGGTCGTTTTTTTGTTGTGTAAAGGGGCCCGGGTGTGTGTTTTCCCATTTAAGACATCAGAAAAAAGAACAGAAACAGTTGTATGATTTGTTTCTGTATTTTCGAGGATGCTGGTGCATTTGTTTTAACGACTGTGTTTCAACTTGGTGAGTTCTGTTTTTTATCCACTTGTCAGGTTGATTTCATTCTTGGTCAGCTGCCCAAGGATTGGATTGGTTGGTCCTGGCGATATGTTCTGGATGCCCATCATCATCCTAAAGCTGAGAAAATATATTGTCATGTTTTCATGTTTTTGTATTTTCAGTATTTGCATTGTTTAACATGGTTTTCCCCATCTTGGGCATAGTCCAAATGTATATTCGATTTTCTCTGTAGAACCACGTGTCTCGTAACGTATCACCAGGATATGTGTGTTGTTTTGTCTGAAATGTTAGGGGAAAAACCCCTAAACCCCATGGTATCTCATGATTTTCCCCATTAGAACTGGCATCTTGTGGGAACTCCCATTGTCGGACAGACACACCAAAAGATCTAACATAATATTGATTGCTAAATATATACACAATACTAGAAAGCCCTGAACTTTCCATTTTACCCACTAAACCGGCAGTTTTCTTTGATAAAATCACCAGAAATTTGAAGTTTCAAGCAGTACATCGAACACCACCCTGGCGCTGTGATTATAGGTAAAGATGCTGAGCTCTTTTTGTTGGACTTGTTCCGACCGCAGCTCCCAGACACTTGCTGGCACAAATCATGATGGGTCATGATGGATCATGATGGGTCACGATGGGTCATGATGGATCATGATGGGTCGATGTCCCCGTAAAGACAACCTCCCTTCGATTTTCATCCTTTGTCCGGCATTGAAACTGATATATGTTTTCCGGCATCTTTCAAGGTATGTTTTCCCATCTTACGGCTTGAGGAAACCCAATCTTCAGGATTTGGAAAAATCATGATTTCAGCGGAATTCGTTGGTTTTTCACGCTCCTGCATGATGTCCCCCCAAGTTTGAAGGGACCCAAACCCAGGCAAGCAAATCTGGCCGCTGACATTGGTAAGCTAACCAGCCAGGAATGATGGGAACATCCCTGCTCAACGGGGAGCTGGGAACTAAAATCCCAACTGCCCTCGAGAATCTGCAGTGACTAGCCAAAACCTGGCCACACGTTGATTACCTTCGCAGCCTCAGGAAGAAGCAGTTCGTCACATTGAGGAAACTTGGCATTTTCTTCGCTTCTGGTTGGTTTCAATTATTTCAATTGTAGTTTTATTTCATGCTATGTGCATTTCTACCTGAAATGATGATCTGATATTATTCTTGACACGTTTCAGGGCACTTGAAGTCACCAGCGTTTCGAGAAATGCCGCGTTCAGAGCAGCGTATGGTTTCACCCGACCCACAACGACCGACAGGAGGAGCTCTCCTTAGATCATTCGGAGGAGTTGGATCTGCCAGACGCCCTGGAGTTTCGCGGCAAGGTCAACTGCTCCCATGAGGCTGGTTGCAAAGGTTAATGGTAGGTGAATGGTTGCAGTACTTATCTTTTTTATTTCCCTCTATAGTCACGAGAGCTAGCTGTGCTAGCTGAAGTTGCTCTTGCTTTAGCAAGGAATAGGCAGGGAGCAGGACCATTGGAAACCCTGAAACTAGACCCCCCCCCCTTCCCTGGCAGGCCCAAGTTCGATCCCCCCCTGGTCCCCCCCGATCCCCCCCCGAGAGGAGATTTCCGGCTGGTAGAGGGTCATCATCCTCATGGTCATCTTCATCCTCACCCTCCTCATCCTTATCCTCATCCTCATCCTCATCATCCTCATCATCCTCATCATCATCATCATCATCACCATCATCATCACCGTCATCGTCGTCATCGTCATCGTCATCGTCATCATTATCATCATCATCATCATCATCATCACCATCATCATCATCATCCCCATCATCCTCGTCGTCCTCCTCGTCGTTGATCAGCATCCTCATCCCCTGGTCCCGCTGGGCCAGTGGTTTCCTGCAGGTATAGGGTCGTCCTCTTCAGTATTTCATCTTCAGGACGTCATTTTCAGTAAACCAACCAACAACTCCATAAAATCATCATCGGAAACTTGCCAGCTTCCAAATGATCAATTATTTTCCTCCTCCTCCTCGTCGTCGTCATCATCAGCATCATCATCATCATCATCGTC
>CAMXCT020002840.1:17500-84594 GCA_947184155.2 Cladocopium goreaui
TCAGAGGCAATGAATGTTTTTTTCTCGATGATCCCAATCATCCCCTTTTCAATGGTCCAAAGTGAGTTTCATTGTCTTTTTTGGGGCTAAAGGATTTTTGTGAAAAATATCACCCCATCTAAGATGGTGACCTTGACTAACAAGTTGTTACTGTGACTAAGGATGTGTCGTGACTTTTTTTTGGCCTGTCCATGGGTTTCGTAAACAGTTCCCAGGATGTCATAGAATATAGATAGCTCCCAGGAAATTGGAAATAGTTCCCAGTATTCTATCAATTGATCCTGGGTAGCTATGGCCACAAACACATAAAGAGGCCAAAACAATCACCAATATATGTCCATATATGGGTTTGTCTGAAAATAGTGTACCCCTACACCCAATGGTTAATGATCATTATCCCTACTAAATGGCTATAATTGGGAGTATACCCCATTTTCAGACATACCCATATGTCAATACTACTCGCACCTGAGATGACACCCAAGATTTCAGAGGGGCACGCACCAACCAGGTGGCATTGTTCATTTGGCCAGACACTTGCCGACAGGGCCACTGGAGTTTGGGTATCCGCTGCTCCGGTTAGTGTTTGCTGTTGTGGCTGCCTGTTTCTACAATATCAAGATCACTAGTATTAATGTAACATGATGTGACTACAAAACACTTTCATTAAATTACTCGTTCTTATTCTATTGATATCACCGAGATGCGGGGAAACATATGCCATCCATGGACGCTGCGTTTTTCCAGATGCCTGTCCCCCAACACTTGGGAGTGCATTCCAGTATTTGTAAGGGTACAATTATCGATGATCCACATAAGTGTGGATATTCCATATACGTGTACAATATATATATATAATTATTTATATAATATACACATATACATTTTGCATGTCTGGATGTACACATGCATGCATGCATGGAACATGCATGCATACATACATGATCATATGTGGTTAAGCCATTGGTAACTGGAATGCACATCTCAGCAACCATGGTACCCACTGCGATGGCGGCCACTGTTCCCAAGGACACCAACTTCCATTGGATCCGCATGGACCACGCAGGCAATTGGAGTCACAAGCCGGGCGGAACTCCCGTCCGCAACACGGAGCCTGGGCGTGGGGGCAGGGGTCGAGCTTGTGCATTTTAGCGAGTTTGAATGCAGGGGCAACCATCAGATGCTTGGATAATTGACGTGTAAACAGAATGGCATCTACTTGCATTTGTTTATCCATTCTTGTATTTGGGTGCTTAAGTCAGCTTCAGACTACAAATCACTGCTTTAACAAATGTGAACGTTTACAGTCAGTGTCCACAGTAGATGCACCTTAGAGAACATAGAGAAGTGAAGGATTCCGATGGAGTTTCTATCTTGGCTGTCTCGGATATTGAACTAAATGCAACTAAAATGACTCCCAATGTTCAGCCATGCAAAGTCGAGCACATGTGTTCAAGCAGTTGTTTGAGTTGTTTTCAATAGTAATTTGCACAACATGCCGAGAATAATCCCCCCTATTGCATTCATGACAGTTGTTTAGTGGCGTTTATACTGCCATCTACTGCCATCTAACATCATTCTACTGCCATTTCCGCATGGTTAGCTCCTAGTTGACCATTTCCCCGAGGACAACAAGGGACGTAAGATTCACGATCCATCGAAATCCGACTTCTCGCCTTGGTCGCAGTTTTGCGGATACATGCATGTGGTGCCAAGCATCCTGCCTACAGACTCAGGTGAGGTCTTAGTGACTTAGTGGTTCATGGTTTGTTGATGTTTGTTGTTTGTTTGGTAAGTTTGGTTAAATGAGATGAAATGAGTATCAACATGAATATAACATGAGAAATGAGTGGAAACTTGGGGATTCCATGGGATTCCAATCCAAAAACCAGCTTTGGGGCGAAGACTCCACCTGTTTCCAAGATACTCTCGATAGGTTAAGGATTCCAGGCAGATAATCATGTGATGTTTCCACCTGTTGTAGCTGAAGCTCACTTTATTTGCCATTGTTTAGATTCTTTGAGCATATGTTTGTTTATAGTGGAAATACCCTGATATTGTCATCTCATGCGCATTTTTTTTTGCGCAGATCTATGGCCCTGAAGCTGTAAAACAAAAACTACCTGCATTTTTTGCTGCCTGGTGCTTTCAAAATCATGTTTCATCATTCTGTTCATGACCTACTTGCAATGCATTCCATCATCGTTTCATCATGTTTCCAGCACTTGGATCATGGAAAATCCCCAGGTGTCAGTCCGATGGTTTGATGGTAAATTCAAAAATCACTTGGATGAATATTACCATAATATACCACAATCATGAAACTCTATATCACAATGTGATGGTAAATTCAAAATACCAGTCCCATAATCAAAATACCAGTCCCATAATTGTGATAATTTACTGGATAATTTTCATATTTATCACAATGTGATGGTAAATTCAAAATACCAGTCCCATCATCATGAAACATCATGAAACCCTATATTTCCATCCATCAGAATAAAAATGATGATCCCCTCAACGTTGATTCACAAAGTTTTCTCAGGCATGGTAAAGCCAGACCGGTTAAAGGAGGAGTAGCTGCTGGTCTAGATCCACAGTTCCTTCGGCCAGATCAGCGATGGTTTTCTTTCTTTGCTTTTAATGTGGTAAACCCAACAATACATAATCCCATTGACCAAGCATTTGCTGGTAATTTTACATAATCCCCTTGCTGTCTATTGAGGAGGGTTTATTTTCGGGTTCTTCACATTGGGTGTGAAATGGAATATGTTGGGATACAATGGGATATCATGTGTGATATATTTGACCAAGAATGTGATATCATATGAGATATGAGTGTGTCTGAAAATGCGAATACAACAAAGTTGCGATTTTTGGCAGGGATACTGATGATTTTCTACCTGAAAAATTGGCAATCATTCTTTGGGGTAATTTCGGGGTATCCCCTTTTTTCAGACAAACCGCAAAATAGAGATACCAGTGTCAGCAGCATCTTGCAAAAGAACTATACACATTATGCTGCTTGGTGGTTTGGAACATGAATTTTATTTTCCCCAATAGTTGGGATGATGATCCAATCTGACGAACTCATATTTTCAGACGGGTGGGTCAACCACCAAGCAGGATATGCCGTAAGTGAATATGTATCGAATAAGATCCCAAAAGCCAACCGGTCTTCATGTTCGAGGTTTGAGATCCCTTCGGTCAAACGTTTTTTTGGGAGTAGCCAGCAAGCTTGGGGGTGGGAAAGACTTGACAACACTCTGAGATCAGAATCTCATTGAATACAACATTGATGTTTATCCCAGTGAATTGGAGGGTTAACATCACGATTGCTGGGAGAAATGTTCGTATCAAAGTATAATATACACATATAGAAAAATGGAATATCGGCTCATCAGGTTGGGCTGTCGAGATTTTGCGGGAGATTTCCACGATGCGTGACACGTCCTTGGGAACACTGAACGGCTTGGCTGGAACCTTAGGCTTCTGGCCTTTTTTCGCGGTGTACAGATGTCGAACAATGTGCCGCTGAGTCTCAAAAACAAGACGAGCTAGCAAGTCATTATTCCAAAGGCGGTTTCAGGGTTGATATTGGATGTTATATATATATAATATGTATATATATAATATTGTATATATATATATATGTAATGTATATTTTTATATACACATGTAATGTATATATATATTGTATACATATATATATATATATATATATCGTATATATATTTATTGTATATATATATACATATGATATATATATATATATATACATGTAATGTGTATATATAATGCATATGTATATATAATGTGTATATATATATATATTGTGTATATATATATTATGTGTGTATATATATATATATAGACACTATATACTTCCTATACATATGCATGCATATATATATAAATACACATACATACATATACATACATATACATACATATACATACATATACATACATTTACAAAACTATATATATATGTATATTCATTTACAGACAAATATAGTTAAGCATATGCGTACATACAACTTATACACATAGGAACACTTCACTAAGCCTTTACCCACTGAAAGGAGCATCGCACATTTAAATGTGGTGGTTGCAAGTGCATTTTCATTTTTGCTGCACCTGCAGAACATTGCTACTATTGTTGAGGATCTTTCCGGATGAGTTGCACCAACCAGCAGCAGATTGCCATCGCCATGGTGATGAACATATTTTGCCAATTCTTAAATTGCCTTAGTTAGTCAAATGTTATACATTTTCAACATTTTTTGGGGGTCCTAAGTCATGGGGGTACCCCATTTTTTATCATAAATCATCCGTCGTCATGGATGACCATTTAGTATGGTGACGACTGGGATGATCCCGCACTCGTCGCCAGGAGTCTGCGATGTTGATGGTCCGGGAGACCCGGACGGGTGGCTGTTGGTTTTGTGGCAACTCGATGTGAATTTTCCATGTTGTAACGTAGTCATATGTATGACACACATGGATAATAATAGTCCAGCTACAATATGCTACTATTGTTTCTATATCGGTTATATGGGGATATATCTCAAAATGTCTGTATAATTGTGTATATATAAATATATATACACGGTTTTATATGTGGATTATAGTTATAATCCATTTACTAAGTGGGATGCACCCGCAAGCTATAGTTGGTGGGATGTCTCCCCAAGCGCAATTTCCACACATGAAAAAAACAATGAATAATTTTGATAAGCGAGGCTTAAACAAAAGGTTGTAGTAACAGTGACCTTTTCGGTTTGAGCAGGTACATTCTTTCTTATGTACGTTATATACGGATGCTTTTAATTATACGGATGATTGAGTTTGCGCGGCAACCGCTGTAGTCGTGCCGAAAATCACTGCAGCACTCCTTCTATGGCAAGATGCAGGAGTTTGGAGTTCAGATGGCAGTCGTCATGGATGACCATGACTTAGTATTGAAACAACCATGATGACTTGGGGATCCACCATGACTTAAGAAACCCCATATGTAATTTACAGTATATACAATAAGTATATATATATATTAATGTATACACCATTTTAATATAGATAGATTATCCCGTATTATCCCGTTTTAAGAACCCCCTTGTGGCCAACCATTGAGTTTCTTTTTCGCCAGGGGGTTTGGTGCCTGAGGCCATTGATAAGATGGTCTTTGAACACGTGGTGAAGGTGGGTTACCCGTGGCTGCTTCAATGGGAATCCATATCAACCGGAAACGGCTCACTTGGAGATCTGGAAACGGCTCGGTGGTCCCCAGTCAATATCTTGTTTCATACCCATTCATGTCCTATCCATTTTTATATTTTTGTCATCCCAGAAGTGGAAGGAACACCAAAAGGAACCCCCCCTGGTTTCATGTAGCTTTTCCACTCAATTGTCCACGGAATATCATGTATATTTGTTCAAAAATCGATGTGCAAAGTTAAATAACAATTTTCCAGCATTGTTTTCTATCGTTTCTCAACAGGGTACCACTGTCATGGTTTCCTGCAACTTGTCGCATGGTCAAATGCCAGTGGTCAACTGTTTTTCCCAAGTTTTCCCATGGTTTTCCCATGGTCGCCATGGCGGATGACGACTCGGCGCCGTTTCTCCAGCGTGAGGAACGCGTCTTTGCGCAGCTCCAGGATCAGCTTCAGCTCAGGCGATGGGAGAAATGTTCCAACGCTCAGCTTGGAGGGTTGGAGGAAGTGTTGACGGCAACTGGTTGGTGGTTTGGAACATGGCTTTTATTTTCCATAATATATGGGATGTCATCCTTCCCATTGACTAATTTTTTTCAAGCTGGTTGAAACCACCACCCAGACAACGACATAGATCTGAATTATATATATATATGTATAATTCCTTCCCCCTAGTACTAAACCCCCTCCAAATAATAAAAACTAGGGTCCATCTCTAATTTTGGAAAATTTCAGGTTGGCCAATTTGACTTTTAATTGATCCCCTTTAGAAAACAATTAAAAAATGAAGCTACCATTTGTGGGCTTCGCCCCCTAAGAATAAAAACTAGTCAACCCCGGGGTGTTTATTATTAGGGTTCGTCCGATTTTTTTTGTTTTTTGTATTAGGGCTTTTAACTTATTATTAGGGCCCGCTTCGAAAACCTATTTTTGGCATATTTTATATAATTGCGTTATATAAGGAAATTTGATTCATTTTGAAATCGTTTCTATTTTTATTATTATTTATTATTATTATTAAGGTTTTGAATTTATTAATAGGGTTCCCTAATAATAAATACCCCTTAATAATAGAAACTACCTGAGGTGTTTATTATTTGGGGAGGGGGGGTTTAGTATTAGGGGGGAGGGATTATAGTGTACACAGTATATATATATATAGATATACTGTATATATTAATATACATATATCATTGTATGATGTTATGTGTATATATATATATATAATTACTAGCATATGTAGAGGGATAGTTTGTTATTCTATGTATTATATTCTATTACATATTACACGGACTGCATGGTTTTTTGAGCCATGCGCTTGCGTCAAACCAGCTCGGCAGATCAACAAAGCAGATCCATAGGACGAGTCCAGCAATGTCCAGCTAAAATGGATCTATACATAGTAAGTGGGTGGTACCTTATACTGTCACCTGAAGATCGATTTGTAGTTACAAGCTAGAAAGTAGCTTATATTATACGTGTATATATATACACAAGGCTATTCTCAGTGATCAAACATGGCTAGGAAATCCCATAAATGTTTGAATTGGAAGTTCATCTACAAAAATCGGATGTTTATTTTCCACCTCTGTAAGGGTATACCTTCTAGCCTAT
The DNA here is from genome assembly GCA_947184155.2 of Cladocopium goreaui. Taxonomy (NCBI): domain Eukaryota; class Dinophyceae; order Suessiales; family Symbiodiniaceae; genus Cladocopium; species Cladocopium goreaui. The sequence goes on from CAMXCT020002840.1 coordinate 24,334, forward strand.
TTACATCGATTTTTATCCGTGGCACGTTTTTAGTGGATTATCCCCTGTGAATTTTGTGATGCCAAGTCAGCCAGGCGCATGGATATTGAAATGGCTGACCTTCATGAGATCTCCACATTGGGCTATGGAACCTTTGGCATCGTGCGGGAACCCAAAAATTCCTTGTAAGGCGCGACAGCTGCTGATTCACCCTAACTTCGTTGTATAGTCAACTATGGTAATGCAGGGATCTTAATCATTCAGGAGCCATACAATCCAAAGGCCAAAGTATCAATCCTTGGTATTACTTGGTATGTTTGAATGGTATAGAACTTATAAAACCATGGCTTTCCTTATAGAACTTGTCCCTTCCATCCAGGATTTTGATTCCCTTTTTGACCATTCCTGGAGATTCTTGGACCAGTTATCCACAGCGATCTTCGATGGTCCCATTGGTTGGTGAGAAACAATACTACCCTCTGGTAGTTTTAGACTTTGCTATGGAAACACCGTGTTTATATATATATATAAACATCCTCCAAAATCATGAATTTTTCATGGGCCATCTATACCGCACTTGTTTGTAGCATTTTGTAGCTGTGTAACAAACCACCAGAAGGTGATAGAACGTACTCATACAAGGTGGGCTCCCTCAGTTATGTTTGTTGATTTGTAACCCACCTGAGCTAGTTCGTGAAAACTATCCCACAAATCATAGAATGATCCTAGTGAACTAAACCAACTTCGCTATCACATATCAGCTGCAAATCCCATGAAGTTCCCATTTTTCCTCGTTGAATCCATGGTTTTTTGCTGATTTTTTGCTGCTTGACTTGTTCCATCCATGTTTTGCTGGTCGAATCCCCATTTTTTGCAGGTGAAATCCCCGGAAGAATCCCAGGTCCGGCTGGTTGAGCACCATCCCTCAGGAGCCAGGCGATTTGATGGGTTTTTTCGCTGCTTTGGCGATATGTTGGGTAATAAAATATGGGTTAACTTATAAGATTAATATGATCACATGAGTAACTGACTGGTGCTTGGTGCGGAAAAAAATGATCACAATCCCATGTTTTTTTGTCATTCCCATTGTTGATTGGAATGGATTGAATGGATGATGATTAATTTACTGCTGCTAAACGCAGGGAATTTCCGGAATGATCCATAATCACTTTGTTTTTATAATCCCAGATATCCCAGGAACCCCCAGCAACCCATCCATTCCCTACTAAGCAACAGTAAGTTAATCATGGGTTGGAATAGGTAGTGTATAATAATAGGTTAATAATATGACTTAAGTATAATCTTATGTATCTAGCTATATGGCTTGATAATGGCTTATAATACTCATCTGTTTGATGGGATTATTATAAGCCAGGGCCTAGGAAAACTTATTATACTCATCTGTTTGATGGGATTATTATAAGCCAGGGCCTAGGAAAAACTGGTTTTCATGCTAGTAGAATGAGATATATGAGATGGGGTAGGAGATGTTTTTCCATGGCTCAAGAAAGGGTTTGTCGAAATTTCGGGTACCCAAATCCAATGGATGATCATGGATTAGAACCGAAAAAATCGCGTTTGGAATGACTATTTTTGAGGTATCTCCATTTTCAAACACACCCATTTCAGTTGCAGTATATCCGTTGACTAACATTATTTACTATATATAAGATATAGTTATGGTAATAGTAAATCATCCTCAATGTTACCATAGATGGCTGGTATTCACCATCAACATATGGTGGTTTTATAATTGCTTTACTAACAGTAGCTGGGTGTATATCAGTTACACACATTTACAAGTTACCCTGCCATGCAGCTATGCCATATGACAAGTTATATAATTACCAACTAATAAAGGTTTTATAGTGCTGTATAGCACTGTCTAAGTCACAAAAACTGGTGCGTTCTTTGCGTGTACTGTATAGTGGAAAGCTTACACAAACATGACCATAAAATTGCCATAAGACCAGAGAGCTGCACCTAGGGACATGGCGGGTGTATGTCCTTAAAGCGCTCTGGGTAAAAGAAACGCAATTTCCCTTGCACTTACACCATGAAACTTTGATAAACCATAAGTGAAACTGGGGGTGTTGATCGTTTTGATTGATTTTTCCCGCAAAAACTGGTTCCAGAAGTTCAACGTCCAACGTGTTTCAAAAGCAGGAACAAAAGCATCTCAAAGACAGGAGTTTTGGAACTGTGAGTCACCTGGTTCGATCTTGTCCGCAAGATTCAGGAACTTTGAGCAACCAACAGTAGCTGTATCTTTCTGTATCCATGTTCGAGAATGTTCGAATCTTACATGCACAGCGCAAACGCAGCAAAGATAACATATTCAAACCCAGGACAAGACTGTAGATGGACCCAGGCAGTCACACAGTTAGGAAAGCATCATTATGTGTTTCCAGGAGTGCAGGTGCATGTACATACATGTCAGATCATGTCATGTATATATATATATATATATATATGTAATGTGTAAGTATACATACAGATCTTATATCATATTATATCATATTATATTGTATTATATTATATTATATTCCTGAACATATATGCCAACCCCAGACAACCTGGCTCGCCCAAAGTCACAGAATGAACATTGGAAACTGCCCCAAAAATCATGATTTTGCATCTTGAAATATTTGGATGGATGAACATCAAGTTGTTTATGCTATTTTGATGTTCACCAGAATGCCAGAGTTGGTGGAATCCAGTTTTTATGTCTCAGGGCTTGATTTCAAGAAATCTTACCCTCTGGTAAACTAACATAACTATGGAAACTCACCATTTTCAATGGGAAAATCCACTATAAATATCTATAAATAGTCATTTTCAATAGCTATTTTGACATAACCAGAGGGTAAGCACATTCATGGTATATTTTTGATTTTGGGATCATTCTTTTCACGCCCCGACCCCCGGCTTCGTGGTGGGTCCGCAGCAAAAACGACGTCAGATATGCCTTGAAGTGTATCAGTCGAACAGAGGTTGACGAGTTGGGGAGTTGGCCGAGTTGGCCCTGCAGGGAAATGTTTTGTATGTTTTGGGCACCAGAAATGAGATAGCTTTTTGGACTCAGAAATTGTGTGTTTCTTTAGGTACGCTCTGATAATTTGACACAGCCGTGGAAGATGACTCAATTGTATACATGATTTATCTATACTAAACATTGCTACACATTGCTAAAGAAGGCTGTTTCCCATGGGTATGTTGGAGTACCAGAGAGTACAGTAAACCTTCAATTTTGGGAGTTAATTACATTAGAAATTAGGGTCATTAGAGTCATTCCAGTGATGAGTAGAAAGCCGCCAGCATTGGATGCAACAGATATAGAATGGTGGTACTCCGACGTTGCTGGTATCACGATGATGGAATGATCCTCATGTTCCTGGCCATGTACCATGTGCATGTGTTTGTCCCAAATTTAAAGCCCCAAATGTTGTTCATATTCACATCTTGCGCGATGAAGTTTTATGGGTACCTGGATCACCACCCGTGAATAGAAATGTTTAGAACTGCCACCCATTTTGTTGTTCAGTACTCTTCATCTGTTTTCCCCTTGTTATGTGGATGTTTCAACTTGCAGTACATTCCCCAAGATAAACATGTTTTTTACCGCTATTTCAGTATGACTTGACTGACTTGACTTTCTTATTTTTTCGGGACGGCTACAACTACGACACTATGATATATTATATTACATGCAATGTATGTATGATACATGTATACAGTATATATGTATGATATATGTATACAATGGTATGTATGATATATGTATCTATGATATATTATATTACTATGATCTACATACAATATACTTCTTCATTTGTCGTCTCTTCTTCAGGCGGTGGCACGAAGGCAACAAACCAGCATTTGCACTGAGCGGGAGATTCTCACGGACGTGGCCCGGAAACTCAATCAAGTGATACACCCAGATCCTAAAAGGGACGTCTATCGGTCATGTAGATGTATGATGATGTTAGAATATGTTGGATGGGATGTGATTCAATGACCGATAGACTAACTTATGTGTTGGAACATCAATTTTCTCTTGCTGATTCAGTATGTGATTCACGTGTGCAGAACACAATCAGAGTGTTTTTCAGTCGTAGGGCCATATGGCCGCGGCCGGGAAAGGTGAGACTTCCTCGATTCAGTTGGATCGTCCCAGCTACCACATGTTTGTACTGCTGGTCAGTTTTCACAGATTGCTATGGCTGCTATGGGAAAAGTCCATCGAAAGTCCATGATTTGGCTATTAACCACGGTGATTTCCCGTGTGAGCTGGTGATTTCATGACTACTACATCTCCTTTGGGACAATTCTATGAGCCATTGGTCAACCATCATGTAGGGGCCTGCATCTTTACTTTGAAGGCTTCTCGGCAGTTTGGCCTCACTACCAAGGATCATCCTTTCATTCTGAAGCTTGTGCAGACTTTCAAAGATCGCAGGCCGGACAGTGCAACGTTTGTTAGCACTTAGAATCAGAACTGATCTTGCAATCGTAGCTCACTTGAACTTGTCGGTGGTTAAACAAGTTCCTATATTTGAATCAGTTCTAACAGGACAGAAACCTTAATTGTCTCTCCGTTGTTTCATCATGCAAAGAATCTTGCAGCATCATTCGCTTGAATCTTGAGACTAATTTGCATTGTCATGACTGGCCAACAATGATTCGTAAATTGTTTTAAGCGAAAATCGATAGAGAACCAATCAATTTGACACAAAAAAGTAATGGGAATAACATGTAAAAAGTAGTTTGCTTCCTGGCAGATCTTCCCTTCCCAACCAGCAAACAACTACCCCACATCCATCGCAGTGTCAACAAATGTGCCATGGTCAACACATGCTTAGCCACAAGCGGCTCTAACCTGCCCGTGGTAGTGGCTGCTAGGGTCACTGAGGGTTGGTCCACCGATAGAGCCATGGATCTACAGCAGTCTGGAGTTCACGATGACATTTTGAGTATTCTTTCACATTACTGCCTTCAACCTTCGATCTGTTCATGTCTCCGAACTGTGAGTGTTGCTTTGCAGATTCACGATGTGAAGATTATCTCTCATGATTTTACAATGGTGGATTGTTCGATTGTCGTGCCTCCTGGATTTGCTCCAAATGAGTTCATGGGATTTTCTTTGAACCCTTGTACGTGTGACGAAGCCAGAATCAAACATGTGCGTGTCAAGTTCACGGCTGTTCAGTGGGATGCTTGTGTCCAACATCATGATCAGGTCCTTGTCATTTGCGGAGATTTCTCTCAGGGTTTACTCACAACTGATGCTCAGGAATGTGGTGTAATTCCGGTGAATGAACAGCCGAGAAACCATGGAGATGAAAACACTGTTTTTATGGCAGAGGTCTTTGCAGGTGGCTTTGGCGGTTGGAGTCATGCAGTGAATGCTCTAAATCAAATTGGGGGAAGCATTAGGCGTCTTTGGGCCATTGACAGAGACCCAGAATGTGCTTTTAGGTTTGCAAAGTCTCATGATGTCACACATGTTTGCGATGGCCCCAGACAGTGCTGGCAACAATGCAATGAGATGAATCATGACAAGTCAACCTCCTTTTTCTTGATCTCGAACTTGAAATTCTTGTGGTGGACTCCTTTGATGAGGGTTCAGGGGTTGGACATTTGGGCGACATCTCCTCCATGCCCTGCTTGGAGCTTGGCGAACTCACCTCCAGGCTTTGCACGTGCGGACGGTCTGATCTTAGTCAATCTGATTGGATTAGTCGCAGCATGTCGTCCAAAGGTGTTGCTGGTTGAGAACGTGTCAGGAATGAAGGCTCACAAACATTTTCCTCTGATTCTTGCGTTGTTGAGATGGGCAGGATACGCAGTGAAACACAGTGGATGTTCGGATGTTGGACAAGTGATGCCGCAACACCGTGACCGTCTCACCATAATTGCCATCAAGATAGGAAACATTGACATGTTTGCTCACATACCCAAAGCATGGCCAGTTGACACCAAACCATCTTTGGGATCTCATCATGTTATTGTTTTTGGGCCTCACCCATGGGATGCTGAAGTGACTCTGAGTGCAAATGAACTCAAGGTGTACATGAACCCAAATCATTTGCCGAAGCATGTCTTTACCAATGGGCACTCAAAGAGGACCACCCGGGACCTCATGAAATATCGTGTCAGGACATTGAATGATCAAGCGTCATGTTTTTCGACGTCGTATGGTTTGCCAGAGGACCTTGATCCAAGCTTGTTGCGAGATGGTGGGGTTTTAGGATCACTATTTTTGTGTGGCACCACTTTGAGGAAGTTTGCTCCAGTTGAAATCGCTCTCATGCACGCCATCATGACCGCCACATGGATTCCAAGGGACTGGAAAGCCGCCATGGTCACGCTAGGGAATGCAATCACGGTCCCACACGCCGTGCTGGCAATCATTAATGGTGTCATGTTTGTTTGTCGTGACATGTTCATGTATGGGGTTGCTGAAACCTTTTCCAGAGTCATGAAGTACAGGTTGCAGGCAGAAGAGGTCGTGTTTGAAGCTGATGAACATGGTATTGTCATCAAGAGGAGAGAGATTGCATTGACCCTTGCAATTTCACCAACGCAGCCTTTTAGATGTATTGCACGCCTGACAATCGCATCACCCACAGATCAGTTTGTGGTCTGGTGCGAAGAAGGCCTTGACATTCATGAGGTGTTGTCGGTTTTGACAGGACCATCCATGCCTGCATGCATTGACATTTGCCCGAATCATGTTGAAGAGTTCCGTATCCCTGTTGCCGGAGATTTTCGCATGTTAAAACATGACACAACTTTACATGCTGCAGTCCCATCGGCCATGATTCTCCAAGAGAAAATGTTTGCCACGAAACTTTGTGATCGGTCAATTGCTTGCTTTCTCACTGAGTTTGGGGTCGTGGCAGTCCGTGCGCACGGTGAAATCCTGGTTGATGATATTGAGATGGTCATCGATCACCTTGGCTGGTATCAACATGAGCATGTTGCGTGCACGTCCTTGGTTGACCGTCCTTTGCAATCGCAAGATGTCTGTCCATTACTCACCATTGTCATGCCGGAAGTTCACCTTGACAATATGGATGAGGTTGAGATTGTACAAGTTTCTCATCAATTCCTTGCTGTTCCACAGGGTTTTGTCATGAAGGGTTCAGAACAAGCAATGAATCGTGCCTTGAACTTCCTGAGGCAAGCGAAATTGATCACATTCGTCAAGTGCTTTGGATGGCATTTTTCCGTGGATATTCCTCGCACACCTCAGCCAGAGGTTTTGGAATTGCATTTGACCAGAATGCCCGGAGTGTTGGCAGTTCTACAGAGTGCCATGAGACAATTGATTGAATCACGTGTTTTCGCCTTTTTGCTGGATTTGAGGGTCCTACCTTTGGGAGTGGATGTTTTTGTCCGGATTAAACTGTGGGACACGTGGATTTGGCACGGTGAAATGAGCTCTGACACAAAGGGAGAAGTTGTCACTAAAGCGTGGTTAGACGCTTCTGGTCTTTTTGGGAATCAGGCTGAGATGAGACTCATCATCTGTGGGAGTAGAGCAAATCCAGACTTTCCCATCAGTGTTTATGCAAAACCCACTGAGTCAGGTCTGAGAGCTGACATCCATTTGGTCCTGCAACTTCATGGAGGCGGCCCCCATCAATCCGTTTCGTCCGGCTCCGAAGAAGATGGAAATGCAGTCACCGGATCTGAAGTGCAGGTTGGAAACCATCAGAACTCTTCTTCGATCGACTATGTACATCAAGCGGTGTCCAACCTGTTGTCTCGTCAAATCCATGATCGTCAGTTCTTTGTGGAATGCATTCATGATTGTAAACTTGTCCAGGCAGATGGCTTTGCATATGTTCAGGATGAAGTTTCCAATCTGATTTCACTCATGCAATTCTTGAGACACTCTGGTATTGAAGACGTGTTGAATGCTGAAGGATGGCACTGCCTTTTACAGTTCTGCAGGTTTGAGGGTCCAGTTGTCACACGTATGGTCATTGTCCCAATTCCGCAGATTGAGCCTATCCCTTTGCCGAGCATCGTCTCCGTCCTGGTCTCATGCCTGTTTGTCCTGTCTTTCCCGCCACCCATGATTCAACGACAAGGGTCTGTCAAGGTTGAGGTTAAGCTGGATAGGCATTGGATTGACCTTGGATGGATCGATGGGTCACAAGTCTGTGAAACTTTGATCAACGATTGGTACGAGATTACAACTTTTGCAGGAAGCCCATCCAACATGCGCATGATCTGCCGTGGCAAACGTGTGAACATTGATCGTTCAATTTCGGATTATGCTTCTCTTGACTCTGACGGGGTGTTGAAAGCCAGGTTTTTCTTCGTCCTTGAGCTCAGAGGCGGAGGAAAAGCGCCAAAGCCGGAGGTTCAAGTCAAAGTGAAAAATGCTATCGCCTCGTGCTTGCTTTCACATGGTGCTGACCTCACTCCAGTGTCGAAATTCGTGGACAAATTGATTCACTCGGCAGGTTTTCAAACTGTTCAGGTCATTGCCAACATGACAAACCCAGTTGCCAAGCTTGATGCCATTCAAAAGTTAGGTCACACCTTGAACATCGAGACACCGCCAACAAACAAGGCCGCAGCCAGTCGACAGCAATCTCAGCCAAAAAGACCTTCTGCTGGTAAACAGGACTTTCCTGCGACCTGCTTTCAGATTCAGGAGGGCTTCTTCAGAAATGCTAATGGGTCGGCTTGCAAACAGGTTGATGATATTCAAACCGGATCACATGGGATCGTTCTGTTGTCCCCAAAAGATGCGACTTTGTGGCTCCAGAGCCACAAGAGCGTCAGCACAGATGAATTGGGAGTTTTGGTGCTTGGATCATGCCCGATACAAGGATCATGTCACTGCAATCCTGTGAACACACTTGCAATTGGACCACATGGTGCACCGGTCATCCTTTCCACATGCTTGCATAACTTGGGAGATTCCAAAATCAGCTGGCAAACAAGTGCGAAGGCGGACATTCAGGTGACATCGACGGTTGTTGTTGCGGTCACATGTTTTCAGGATGAAGTGTCGCAGCAAACATGGTCCAAGGTCAAACAAAGTCCGGTCAAAGCATGTCTTGAGATTTTGACAGGGTCTGGAGTCAACGTCAACGTTGTGTGTCCGCCTTGGGGCCGTTCTTGGCGCGAAGATCAGTCGGGCCATGACAGTCTCCAATTTCATTGTAGAATAGATACTGCCTCTCTGCATACCTTACTCAAGGTCTCAGGTCAACAGGGGGTCTATGTTTCAGCCAAGACTGAATCTCAGACAATTGATACACAATATGCAATTATTTGGCTGGACCAGCCACCACAGGAATTGCGTGTGACACTTGCCACATGTACAGGGCACTTAGGCCTGATTCGAATTGACAAAGCCAGAGGAAAGAAGACAAATCGTGGCATCCGATGCCTTGTCGCTGACCATGATAGGCTTTTCAAACTCCTCAAGCCTGACAGCACTCCTGCTCCGCATGTGGCCTGCAAAGTTTTTGCAAAACTTGCCCCAACACCAACAGGTGCAACACAGAATCAGGTGACAGAATGGCTTGAGCAAGTGGGGTGGACTGCAAAGGCAATTCGCCCATTAGGCAGCAATGCTTGGTTACTTGGGGCACCTGAAAAGATTGATGCAACGTTTGCTTCCTGGAATCAACAATCTCTCCTGTTGAACTGGCTACCATCCAAAGAAACGGTTGATCGAAAGGTTGTTCTGGCTGGACCGAAGCCAAAGCAAGAAGTCATTCACAAGAATGATGGTGCCACGCAGCAAGATCCATGGGCCACATACTTGGCAAACAAACAGCAGACAAAACCATTGAATACTGTGGATGCACAGCAGCCAGCCACCGCTGCATCTCGGGCAGTCAGCGGACCGATTGATGAGAGATTCAAACAACAGGAAGAAGTCATTAATCAACTCAGGGGCACGGTGGCCCAGATTTCTGAGAAGATTGACACGCAAGGTCTTGATCATGAAAAACTCAAGGAATCAGTTGCCAAGGAATTCCATGACATCCGTGAGGAGATCAAAACATCCTGTGACAACATGAATGAATCCTTTGCCAACTCGCTCACACTTGCATTGCAGAAGCAAGATCAACGACTTCATCAGAACTTCTCTGAACTAAAAGCTATGCTCCAGGACAGAGCGCTGCCATCCAAGAAGGCAAAGGTCACCAAACCTGGTACTGCCATGGAAGAAGACCAGGAATGACTAATCACGCCATTGACTGTGCAGCGCGTACGCGTTTGCATTCGAACCATTCGAACACAGCCTCTAGATCCCATGCTTGTGGATCCCTTTTGCACCTGCCGTAGCTTGGTGTCTTGCAGAAACACTTTGGCATACCGCAAGGTTTACATTACTCACTCAATTAACACCATTGGGGTGTGCTCTGGCCGCTGGGGTGCCTCACTTTCCATCCTGGACCGTGTAATCTCCATTAGTGTGAGCATGTCCTTGTTTGCATTTCAATTAGGAAGCAGAGTGGGTGAAGCCCGGAACCCAGGGCCACCTCTAAGTGTCGCCATACTTAACCCGACCGCCATGCTGAATAAAACAGAAGCAATTTTAAAGCTGCCTGCGCAGGTCATGTTCTGTTCTGAAACGTCAGTTACTGTCGCCGCATCTAAGATTCTTGACAAGGAATTTAAAAAGCATAAAGCAAAGGCTTTTTGGAGTCAATTTGCATCACCCAAAATTCAAACACACGACGGTAGACCATCCTTGCGTGGAGATGCTGTTGGTTGTGCCATTGTTTCACAAGTTCATTCTCGAACAGTCCGATATAAATTTCCTGAGGTTCTTTGGGAAACTTGTCGTATATGTGCTGCTATCATCAGGTGTGAAGGCTTTGAAGCCTTAATGATATCCATCTACGGATTCGTCCATAATGGGCTCCATGATCTTAAGAGACTCAATGATATCATTTTGGCGCATGTTGTTGAACTGATTTCATTTGTCAATTTACCCTTTATTATTGGGGGTGATTTCAATATCGATGTTCAGACCCTACCTTCATTTCAGCTCCTCCGACAAATGGGGGCTGTTGAAGCTTTTAGTTTTTTCCAGAACAAGTTTGGTATTCAGTTGCCACCGACTTGCAGAGGCGCAACTAGGAATGACACGTGTGTGCTGCATCCGATTTTCGCTCAAAGCGTTGTTAATATGCATGTGGTTTCGGAACCGCTTTTTGAACCGCATTCACCTTTAATTGTTGATTTCGATATTCAGACGTACTCTGAACATTTAAACACGTGGAAGGTTCCACGTTCGTGGGCTTGTCTTGGGGTTCAACCACAGCACTTGGAAGCCTTTTATATCAAACATTCGCGTGGTGTTGAATTGGCAATTGGAGACATCACTTCCGTTGAGTCTGGGGCGGAGGTTCTGGCGCAATGGTCCAGTGCTGTTGAAAAGTCAGTTGACTCGTCTCTCCGACTTCAACATTCTGAAAATCCTACGATCAATCCACTGCCAAACTTGCCACCATCCTACAGAGGAAGATGCTGCAAACAAATGCCTTCCAGCAATGCTGGTCGTAAGACACCCAAAAGTGACCTCCATGGGGGATATAATCCTCCATGTGAAGTCTTTAAATTGACAAATCATCATAAAATCCGACAGGCCAGACGAATCAAGTCTTTAATTAGGGCGGTTCAGAGTAGTCTCAGTATTGATAGTTCTAACCACCCATTTCCTTCCATTAGTCATTTGCCTCAACTGCGCAATGAATGGCAGGCCATCTTAAAGGCTAGAGGGTACGGTAAGGCATGGGCCCATTGGATATTAGCTTTTGATCTGGTCACATGTCTACCAACTTTTTTTCCCACTCTGGATGAGTTGTCTATGTTTTCCCAGCTAACTGAGCTTGATTGTACTGCCAGTTGCAATCAAGAAAAGCTTGCAAAGAAAAAATCTTTTAAGCATTTGATTCAGGTGGATAATGACCAAAATTTTGGTTCTATTACATATCGCATTATCAAAAACAAAAATACTCCCAAACTGGAGGAGGTGCCTTTCCGAGTTTTTGCCAGTGCAGCACTCTTGCGGAAAATCCGCGATGCACCCTTGCAAGTCAAAATTGATCAGGATATTCAGTTCATGCAACATCAGCCTGCTAAATTTGGTGATGCGACTGTCATGATCGACCAGCAGTGTCAAAGAGTCATCACAATTAGACTTATCTCTGGTAAACTTCCTGCCAGAGCAGAGCTCTCACAAATGAGAGTTACGACATGTGCCAGCGAGGTTTTCCAGGAATTTTATAAATTTTGGTCACCGATGTGGCAGAGAGATTCATATCAGTCTCAATTCTCGGATGATGATTGGGCCTCGTTTCATGACGAAATTCAAAACGTTCCCATTCCTCACATGCAAATCGACATTAACCTTGAAGATCCAGAAATTTGGATGCGCACCATTAATAAGTTAAAGCCTGGTAAGGCTGAAGGAATTTGCGGATGGCGGCATGAGGAACTTCAGGCCTTACCAGCTGTTGCCATTAAGCATTTAGCCAAGATATTTGCTGCACTTTGGTCGTTTGGTATGCCTTCACACCTCATGCAGGGTCGAACGGTTCTACTTGCCAAAAACTCGGAACCCAAATCCATGCACGATGGTAGACCCATTACTATTCTAAGTGTCCTTTATCGTTTGGCATCAAAGATTGTGTTTGACCAGGTCATTCAAACATGGATGATTTTCTTGCCTAATGCTATCAGTGGTGGTATCCCTGGCAGAGGAGCACGTGACCATGCTTTGAATCAAATTCTCCAGGTGGAGAAAGCCATAATTGGCAAAAGTGGCCTATGCGGGTCATGTATTGACTTAGTTAAGGCCTTTAACCTGATTCCCCGTAGACCCACGGCCATAATCCTGAATAACCTTGGCATTCCACAAAACATCCTGGCGTTTTGGACCAACTCACTTGCCAGAATGCGTAGGGTACCTCAGGCTTTCGATTGTATTGGCCATTGCATGGAAAGCACTACCGGCTTGCCAGAAGGTGATTCTTGGAGCGTTTTGGGAATGCTAGGAATTAGTACTTTCTGGTACTTCAAGTTATTAAATCCCTGTCTAAAACCACATTCCTATGCGGATAATTGGTCCTGGCTCACCAAAAATCAAAAACAAAATATCTTGGCATGGCAGAAAACCCTAAACTTTGTTTCATCCCTACGTATGGTAGTTGACACAAATAAGAGTTGGGTTTGGGCCACTACCAAAGACCTTAAAAATAGTTCATCTGACATTTCACTTTTATTTCCATCAGGACAAACGTCTATCCCGATTAAAAATGTAGTCAAAGATCTTGGTGAAATTGTGCAATACTCACTTCAACAGTGGGTGCAACCCATTGCTGATAAAATTCAAGAAACCGTACAGCGTGTAAAAAGATTATCGTGGATTCCTTGTACCCTACAACAGAAAGCTCAACAAATCCAGAATGGATGTTGGACATTTGGCTTGTATGGGGCAGATCTTCATTTCGTGGGGTTGCAGCATTTCACAAAGCTGCGTAGAGCAGCAACTTCTGCTTTGGCCGGGAATCACAAGTCCGCTTCATCCTGGTTAACTGGGACCATTATTTCCAAAAACCTGGATGATCCATTGCTATTCGTTGTTCTCAGCGCCATCCGGGTCTTGCGTCGTTTGGCTTTCCATAGTCCGGACCAGGCTAGGGAATTTGTTGAGCTTGCTATTTCGGCGGTGGTCCCATTCCCTTGTGGACCTGCAACGACCTTTCAAAAATACATGCGGATTCTGGGATGGAAAATTGCCTTAAATGGTGACCTTACTCATATCTCGGGTCTAACTGTCAATTGTCTGCACAGTTGTATTAAAGAACTTGTTTTGAAATTTCGTTTGGGTTGGACAGTATTTGTTCAAGAACAGATTGAGCATAGGAGAGGTATTCCTTCTACTCCGTTTGATGCAATGTCAACAAAAAGAATTTTTCAGGCTTTGTCAGATACTGATCAAAAAGCCATTATCCTTAATATGCTGGGTGGATGGCAATCCCAGATCGTTCAGTCCAAGTGGAATGCCGAGACCTCGGGTGCTTGCCCTTTATGTGGACAGGAGGATGATCAGAAGCATAGGTTTGTCGAATGCCCAGAGTTGTCTCACATTCGACAATTACATCCAGATGCTGTGGCCATCCTGGCACATCATAAAAAAGATTGGAGATATCACCCCATAACTTGTCTTCCTACTGACTATGAACATGTTCAACAATGTATCACTACTACCACATTTAACCCTGACTTACCTGACCTTAATTTGGGTGGGCAATCAGTGAGGTTTTTCACTGATGGAGCATGTGAAAACCCAACAAACCCATTTTTTCGTAGGAGCGCGTGGGCCATAATTTTGGACCTCTCTAAAAGCGCTGAACACCGATCAGCGATTCTACAACAATCAGCGTCTCAGATGGAGTTTAAAAACCTTTTTCAATGTCTTGGAACTGGTTTGACAACTGGAAAGCAGTCCATTGATAGGGCTGAACTTACGGCAGTGGTAACTGCTTGTAGGTGGTCGGTTCACGTTGCGCGATGTCGTGCCACTCTTTTCACGGACTCCCAGTACGTTATTAATGTTGTCAATAAGATTCGTAAATTTGGTCCCGTAGTCCCTCTGCATAAAATGGCCAATCCAGACTTGGTCCAAGAGTTGGCACAGCTTTGGAAAGACGAGCTTTTTGCAATTTTCAAAGTCAAGAGTCACCGTCAATTCAATGATGCGAAAGACTATGAGGATTTGTGGGCCATTTATGGTAATTCCTTGGCGGATACCGCCGCTGGTCAAGCTCTTGTTCGTATTCCAGACCTATGTAAGGAATGGATTGAAGATTCCAAAACTAGGCATATGAATGAACAGGAAGCGTTGAAAATAACTTTGTCCTACATAGCACAATTAAATCTGGAAAGACAGAAACTGCTTAAAAGCAAGAATTCAACAACTGAATATGTCCGTGGTGGACAGGCCACCGGTGATGATGCGTGGGCTATTTTGCATGATGTATATCGTGTCCCAACTACCTGCATGACACAAGATGCTCTGCCAATTGAAAGAGCACAAGCGAACTTGCAAGGAACCAATTTTGCATTTCGGCTGTGGGCATGGCTACAGACCCTGGAGTGGCCTGATCACTCTGTACACTCACAGGAACCTTTCGCCTGGGGCATCTCGTGGCTGGAACTCCTATTATTTTTTTTAGTTATCACGGGGACCATGCCTCCAATCCGCGTCTCCGGACAAGGAAGTAAATCTATTTATGTTAGCTACTTTTCCGTTGAGGCTGAGGCACTTCCACCACGGAAAAAGCATGCTTCTGTTATGTGTTTGATTTTTGTCAACGCTTTGCAAACTCTCAAAAACATATCAGGCAAAGATATTTTGCCGACTTTTGATACCTCGGGTTGCTCATCGCTGCGGAGATTGGGGTATCAGACGAATGCCCAAGGGTTAAAGATACGCCCCATTTTACAAAGAAACGCTGCAACTTTATTGGAGCTCAAAAGATTTTTAAATTTGGCCAACCCTAAAAACGTCATGAGCACGCAAATCCAAAAACCTTTGAATCCACCTTCCTTGCAAATTGATGATGTGGCTGAAGATAGTGCGAGGCAACGTTTCGCAAATTACATGAGACTGCAAAAGAGGAACGCTAGGGGTGCTTAAACCCCGCGCCCCCCCCTATTAAAAAAAAAAAGGAGGTTGCCTACTTTGGCACTTGCAAATCTGGTCACGCCTTGCGATTCCTCACCCTTCCTATTCTGTTTTGATACCCACTTCCCTTTGGGTTAAATTTTGCGACACTACAATTATGTGCATGATGCATGCTCTCACCGTATACCAACTCTTGGGGCGCTCCGATTGTTGGCCCTGGTCTCCTCTTGACCTTCACGATATTCAGTCACCATAGTTTCAAATGCACTGACCCCACCACCAGAGTCCGGGGCTGTGTCATTATGGACCTCTGAGTTCATGCGAGAGTCGAGTCAACACATGCTTTATATTCCCACAAAAGGGGCCGATCATCAATCCATGAATCAGGATTCAAAAACTCACTATTATTTCCTAATGCCAAATATCAATATAGGATGACCAGAAACCATATACCACGTTTTCTTGACAAATGGACTTGTTTTCTGAAGCCGTTGCGCTTTCTGAAGCAATGTGTCCTCAACGTTCACCACACCTTACGACCATCCTACAAGGCGGTGCCGCAGTTCGTTAGCTAAGTTGGTGAACACTATGATATCAGTGAGAAAGTGTCTGGTGATATGTTCATAACTGTAATATACTTTAATATATTATAGGTAAATATATTATATATAATATTATGTGTACGATATATATATACAAGTACATATATATATATACTTGTATACACATACACACAAATACACACATATATATATATATATTTATTTATATAATACAGTCATCTAGGGTCAGCAACCAACGTCAAACCAACGCCATGGACACAGCTAGCGCCTCGGTGTGGGTTCTTGAGGGCCTTCGGAAGATGACGCAATCCTCGACCCCCCTGCTGCAGCGGCCCTGGCGGCCCATTGACGCACGCGGCGGGCTGCGTGTGCTGTCCTTCAACGTCCTGGGAGAAAGTGGCGGAACCCAAGGGATAGGGACTGGTGGTTGGAATTGGAATAATGAATCTATATTTCCATATTTTTTTTGGGGGGGGAGAGCTACGGAGCTCCTAAAAGAGCTTCCCAACCAGATGATAGTTAGAAGATGTTTCACTCATTAATGATCTACAGAAAGCCACGAAATAGGAATCCAAGCAGCAACCGTGGTGTCTAATTTAGAAATATACTTCTTTTTGTTTAAACAGATAATATGTTTTTTGTCTCCATCCACGGCCGGTATGATGATCTCGTTTGGACTTAAACATCATTGGGAACGGAAACTTCAAGATGCTCTTCAGCATCGCATCGCTGCGTGGCATGGGATCTGGTGAAACTGTTTCTGCTCTTGGCATTGGGATATTTGGCATATTTGGATATTGCGGGTATTGGCCAAATATGCACAGATCTTTCTGCCGCCAGTGAAATCTGGCATTACTGTAAAATAGTTTTTCATATAATGTGAAATATTCTGTGACATGCACAGATCTTTCTGCCGCCGGGTAAGCAGAGCGAGGAGAAATGGCTAGCCTCCGCTGCTGACGCGTTGAAAGACTGGGCTCTGCGAAGATTGCGATTGCTGGAGGTTGTGTTGCAGGAAGACCCAGCACCTTGGGCCTTCGGTTTTTCAGCAGATGTTCTTCAAGTTCTAGATTCTAGAGGCAAAGGTTTCGTTAAAAAAAAACGAGTCTTCACCGTAATTACCGAAATCAGAAGAGCATCCCAGGGATTCGTTGTTTGTCGCAGTTGTTGGGTGTTTGTTGTGAAACTCTTCGAGGAATGCAAGATTATGTCACGTGTGTTATCCCCCATTATCCCTCTTAACATGGTGGACATAAAGTTTTCTTGGACTAGAAAAAACAACATAAATGGACTATCCCCATGATCCCAGATATTATGATCCCCTCATCCCTATTAAATAGTGATCTCAAATATCCATGATCCCTTTAAAAAAATCCCTATGAACTATACCCCTTTTTTATCCCCTAAGTATCCATTATCCCATGGCAAAAATCATCTCATGGTGGACTCCACAAGGACTGGAATGGCATCCCTCAGTTCCCTCAGGATCTGATCTTTCTGCCACAGTTGGATGTGACAGGGAGACTTGCCTGCGGAAAATTTAACGACCCATCCTGGAAAACATCCTGCGCCAGGCAGGGGAACTATCAAAATTGGGATAATAATGGATAATAATGGATAATAAATGGATAATAATGGATAATAATGGATAATAATGGATAATAATGGATAGTAATGGATAGTAATGGATGATAATGGATAATAATGGATAATAATGGATAATAAATGGATAATAATGGATAATAATGGATAGTAATGGATAATAATGGATAGTAATGGATAGTAATGGATGATAATGGATATAAATATGAAACACTGTAAATAGTAGGATTACAATGGGATTATAATTATAATGGATAAACCATCTAGCAACATCTAGCAACTGGTGCAGGATTTCTTCTATCCACAGTAACTAACATGTGGTACTTGTTGATCTCAAGATAGCCGCTGTTCTTACGATTCTTGCAGCTACTTCCATGGTTGGGGTACTTGAGGGTTCATTCTTTACTGATGAAACAGTTCGGCGATTGAAAGAATGACATCCATTTTCTTAATGGTGTTGTAACCAATAAAGCATAGTCTTCTACTGGAATACTAAATGTTCAATGACAACCCAGGAAACCCAGGACTGAGAACCCCTTTTTCTCGGGGGGCAGGGTATCATTTTAGTTGATAGTTGATGTCTTTTTGGGTGGAATGTTCCTAACCTTCATCAACCAGCGGCTTACAAATGCGGGGCTAACGTTTTCGGCGATCATTAATCCTGGAATACCCAGTCAGATATCATTTTGAGATATTTTGAGGATATACCATCTGGTTATGACTAACATAGCCATGGAAAATCATCATTTTTAATCGGTGAACCATCTATTTCTATGGGCCATCTATACCATGGCTATGTGAAATAACCAGAGGTACACCAGCCGTCCCCAGTTGCCATTGGCGACTGAGGAAGGAGTCTGTACTTTGCCCAGAGCTCAAAGAAGCTGGCTATGATGTCACTTGGCGATGAGCTGCTACTGACACGACAGATGCGTCACGCAGTTTTTGGCCTCAAAATCGCTGGTGAAACTCCTCGAGAATATTCTGGAGCAACTTTTCGACCTTGGAGCTCCTTGAAGTCATGTTGTTGGGTTCCTTCTCACCCTTTTCTGAAGATTGCCAAGTTCAACGGGCTCAACATATCAAATGCATTTGACCAGAAAACAAAGATATTTGGGCGCATAGAAACAAGACCCTGTGGTTCCTCCGCACCCCATTTGTCTGCAGCACACCTGTCATAGGTAGTATACAATGAGGCTCATAGCCAACAGGACTGGCAACACATCGTCAAGTAGGACAATGCAGCATAGCCAGCAGAATGGCATGTGTTGTTGATATCATGTGTTTCAGACATTTCAGACACTTGCAACACTCAACTTGGTCTTTTGTGTGTGCTCTAGTTTGTTTGCAATGCTACAAGGAGGCTCGATTCATACAATATCCTTGCACTTACAAACTTTAAGAATGCCGTTCATTATGTTGAGTCTCCCATTTCCCAAAAAGGTTTGACAACACTCTAATCCGCAGAAGAATAACAGTAGCAGTTTATATCTATTATATATACTTTTATAGACGTTCATTACGTTTATTATATGTATTTACTTTGATCATTCTTCATTACATGTGAAATTAGACATAGTATATGCATGTATATGCATATATATATATATAATTATGTATATATATCATTATACAAGATATGATTATACATTATTCATAGATCATGACACTACATTCAATGTCTACTGAACCAGCATATTCAATTTCGCCATGTAGTTTCCCTCATGTCCACTTCATCCCAGGCAGTCTTCCCACCGGTGCCACCCACCGCTTCTGCTGTGGCCGTCCCCGCTGTGTTTCTGCGGCGCCGCCGCTTTGGGCTTCTGCGCGCCTGCGCGTCGCTGGACTTTGCCGCAGTGGCCGTCGGGAGCCACAGGAAACACGCCGATGTTCGGAGCGATTTTTCCGGGGGAAAAGCAGATTGTGTGGCCTAAGCATCCTGAAATTTGTCGGTGATGTTTATCAAATATCGGAGTTGATGTTTATCAAACTTCAGGGCTACCAGATGTTACCAGCAAATATAGGGGTACAATCATCAATATGTTGACTTTACCGTCAATATGGAATACCCATGGGAAAACTGGGGAGTTAAAATGGTTAGAATGGCCATTGGGGCTGACGGCTGGTCCAGTTAAATTTAGCAATGTATTGTTGGGAAGGCGGCTATATTTGGGTTACTTCAAGGCGAACAACTTATATAGATTTGTACTTTGGATTATGTACTTTGGTATATCTCAGCTAAATGCATGTGCTGGGTTGTATCGCCCAGTATAGAATATTGAAACTCGTATAATGTAACCCAGTTCCCGATCAGCGAGCTGGATCACCACATGGCCCGTCGAAGTAGTTTTCTTGAAACTGCTGGGTTTGTCCGAACCTGTGAGTTTACACCCAGCATGGCGGCCAAAACAAATGGGAAGGAATCTAATTTTGGATAGTCACGATGAAGATTCCGTACTCATGTTTCGATGTTTATTTTTTGCGTGGTGTTTCTGATACAAAGAAAATTGCCAACCAAGGATTGGAATACCCAAGAGCAGGGCACTGTATGGCCATCATGGGAATGAGATGTGTAGACATAGTGTGTAGCCATGTATTGAGTATAGTACTGTAACCCCAGAGAAGATAGAAACTAATAGAAACATAGAATTTTACCACTATACTACTAGGATATATTGGTAGGAATTTGTTTCCATCCATTTAGGGGGTTGTTAAGTTGTTATTTATATATGTATATGTATCTGTATACTTATATATATAGGTATACAGATACATATACATATATATATATATATACATATATATATATATATTTATACTGTGTATATATATACAAATACATATATATATATATATATATATACTGTATAGATATATATACAGATACATATATATATATATATATATACACTGTATATATATACAGATATTTATATATATATGTATCTGTATATATATATACATATATATATATATATACAGATATTTAGATATATATATATATACACAAACATGGCTTGGAGACGTCGGGGTCTTCAGGTTTCACTTCCAGGAGGTTTGCTGAGATAAGTTAGGCCAAGACATGAAAACAGATAACCATCACAGATCATCAACAGGCAACTCATCCATTCCCTCCATTCACTGCAGGTGGTCCAGGATTTAGAAGGAGCCGCCACGCTGGCCGTGGCCAGTGGTCATTTGTTCTCTGGAAAGGATGCGATCGCCGAAGCACGGCCACTTGTTTTGGAGGGAGCAAAGGTCGAAGCAAAACTGGGACACAAATATGTGAGCAGTTGATTGACATATTTGGGGGTTGTATAAGCCATATCAGCCTAAAAATATCATATTGCCATTCAAAACATGTGTTAAAATCATTGGATTTGATTGATTGAACCATCAGCAAAACATGAGCTTAAACCATCAAACATACATATGGAAAATGATTGAAAAATGAGGGTTGGTTTGAGGATTATATTCCACAGCAAGACTAGGTTGGGATCATTATCCACCATGAGAATCCCCATGGTCCCCAAAGGGCTGGGTAGATCATCTCAATACATGCAAATAATTTGAATGTGTATACATCTACGAATTACATGAGCAGATATGAGCAGGGAATAGTGATACTCCTCAATATATTGGGGAGTATCATAATCCACTATTGGTATCCCTATTAAAAAGGCAAGATAAAGGGACAACAAAGGGTCTTGAACACTGCTCACACGGGTGTATCTGAAAATCGGGGATAGCCCCAACATGGCAGTTTAATTGATAAAATGATCATAAACTATGGGATTTCTAGGACATCCTATTTTCAGTCAAACCCACATTGTTTCACCACATGCATTGTTCTCTCAATTGATCTATGTCTATGTTCCCTCTTCACATTACCACACCCACAACCCACCTGGCTTGGTCTTACCCAAATCAGGGAGATGCTGCTGAACAATGCTGAACATGCTTTTCCAAAAAAAATACATGAGCTTAGGGCCCGGGTTTATACGTTGTTTTTTTTTTAATCGGATTCCATGGGGTTCCAAAACACAAAACGAGTTTCCACCATCCAGCACCATCCCCCGACCGAAAAAAACGAGGCGAAGCGAAGAATGTTCCAAGTTGTTGGATCTCCTCGCAGAGCTCGCAGCGGATCATGTGATTTTTGCCGGCGATCTCAATGCCATGCCGGTACGGAGCTGAGGACTTCAATAAGGGGCACGGCCAGCGCAGTGTTCATGGATTTATTATGATTTATTGATATAGCGGATGATTTTTAAGGGGGCCTTAATGGATTTAAAAAACGATTGATAAAAAATTGATCACGATTTTTTGAAGCCTCTTGACTCACTGACTTTTGAATGATTTTTCATGCCACCAAAGGACTGGAAGCCAGTCCTTTGGGGATGATCATCCATAAAGCACATTACCCTCTGGTAAACTAACATAACTATGGAAAATCACCATTTTTAATGGGTAAACTCACTATAAATGGCCATGTTCAATAGCTATGTTAAATTACCAGAGGGTAGTCTTTTTCCATGTTTTGACCGCACCACTGTGTGGTGTTTTCCATTGTTTTTTTTCTATCCAATACAGTGGGGATTATCCTATCAACCTGTATCCCTGTGTCGCAGGTCTGTACCCTCCGATAATTTCCCACATGGCTATGTGGGAAATCCCCGTAAATAGTTGATTCTCCATTGTCATGCTAAATTACTGGAGGGTTTTTGTTGGGTTTCACCTTCTAAATATCCCATTTCTAAAGGGCCCTTTTTGCCAATCACTTCCCATTGAATGTAGATCGTATACCTCGACCTCTCAGTGAGGTGGCTGACAGCAAAATCGGAGCTCCATTGGCGTATGCAGCTGCTTTGCGCCATCCGTTGCAGTTGCGAAGTGCCTATGCAACTGGGTCTCTGGGCCAATGTTTTTTTGGGACACTTTGGATGATGTCTTTCTTGCCACTAGGGTTCTGGGTCAGAGCTGTTTTGTTCCAAAGTTTATCTGATGAACATCCAACAGGTTCTGAAAGAAATGAGAGTATACTGGGCAAATCGTAACGACCTCTCACTGGAATGATGGTTAGCAAGGGCAACTATCCCCAAATGCTCCTATTTGAGGTTTATGAATTATTACACATTTTCCAGATCATTTCAAAGATAATGAACTTTTGTCCTTACTGAGGTAGGAGTTAAGACCACTGGTACTAAGTTGTTTCATACCCCCTGAAGCTTGATATGGAATCCCAACAGTGCCATGTCCAAACGGGAAATCAATTTCCCAAGATCTTCTTTTGTGGTGTTCAATGTTTGCTTAGAGATATATCATTATACCATATTATACCAATATAATATATACCAATCCTATCCAATACTCGTTGTCCTTAATGATGTAACCACCACCTTCGTCAAATTTTGGTCCATCGACCCCCATTTGGCTCCACAGGTCGGAGGAGCCCACGTACACCACGTGGAAGATTCGACCCAAGGGGGAGATCAAGCGAACCATCGACTACATCTTTCATAGTTCCAGCCTCTGGGCAGCGATTTTTGTTAATTAAGGGCCGGTTTTTTTAATGGAGGGGAGCTCTTAAAATGTCAGAATTCTTTAATGTTTGGTCCGAAACATAGAAATAGAATGAAATATTCTATATGATTCAACAGCAAGAATTTGGGGTACAGTTACACTAGTTTCAGAAGCCATTTAGGAATAAGGTGAAGTTGTTTTGGAGCTAGGGAAGGAAAAGCAACGTAATTGTAAATGGAATGGTCATAGTTACATGTGAGCCCAGCAGATGAACATCCCAGTAGGACTTTCGCTCCAAGTGCTCATGGCAAGGGGGGTGTAAGGATGTCCAGCAAGATACCAGTGTCAGCAGCATCTTGCAAAAGAACTATACACACTATGCTGGTTGGTGGTTTGGAGCATTAACTTTATTTTTCCATATATTGGGAAGAATCATCCAAACTGACTAATATTTTTCAGAGGGACTAATATTTTGCAGAGGGGTTGAAACCACCAACCAGTATACACATTATGTGTTGATCAGTTCATTCCCTGTGAATCCCACTCCCACAAACAGCGACTCACTTTATTTCGCCCTGGACTCCCACATCGACTATTGAAACTAAACGAAATCAACAGTAGTACGTTCCTTTGTTTTCATCTCCAGTCCAAAACATCAATTTGAAACTATCATTCATCGGAAACTCATATATCATCATATATCATATATCCATATATATATATATCCCATGAATATACCATCATTATCCAATTTATCCATCAGGTACCTAGGGGTTTTATACCCCACGTATGCCACGTATGCCACGAAAAAACCACGAGGTCTTCGCGCCAGCTCCCTCTTATCCCTCCCCAGCGATGCGGAGATGGCGGAGATGGCGCCCGAAAAACTGCCGTGCTTGGCATATCCCTCGGATCATATGGCCTTGGGCGTGCAGTTGAGCTATGAATCTGGGTAAATTTCATCACGACCTCACTGTTCGACCGAGCCCTGGAAATCATGGGTTTAGATATGGGAAATCATCCCCAAATGGCCGAACTATTCAGGTTAGTGAAATATGATAATTTACCCAGATGAATGACCGTGGGGCCAAAGTCCATGGGGATTCCATGGGGCCTGCAGCCGACCACAAGAAATTCAGCGCCATGAAGTTGGCGCCATGAGCTCCAAGATGCTGTCTGAAAAACTCCTGGAAACCCCGCGGCCGGTGAAGGTGTCCTTCGTCGAAATCTGGTTCCTGGTCCAGAGCTGCGCCCTTCCTGGCTGCGCTTCCTGCGATGTTGCAAAAGTTGCGCCAGGGACGGTGGAGGTTGATACCACCAAGACGGTCAGAGATGAGATTGCAACTTACTGTAAGTTGCAATCTCATCTCTGACCGTCTTGGTGGTATCAACTTCCACTTACTTCATATTTGGCAAGGTCCAAATAGATATCCTGGAAAAGAACATGTCTATCTTTAGAAATCTTTAGGATTCTTTGGTGGCCTGAAGCATTTTGAATCGTTTCGACCTTGCCTTTGCCATCATGTGGCATGGATTGCGTTGCCTTTGTGGGACCCCTATACCTTGGATGATGATCAACTTCGGGCGCTGACTGAATCTCTAGTCCTGTAGACATAGACAGCCATCGCGTCTGTACGTATATGTCCGTATCATAGAATGCAACTGGCCAAATCTGTTTGAGGATGTTGCCCAAGTCTTGCATGCCATGAATCACAACGCAGGAATGTCTACTTCCTGACAGAGTTTGTCACAGGCACAATCGGCAGACGAAACAACCCTGTGCAGATCCGTTTTAAAGAAGTGTCAGTCTGCAATGACGACTAACCAGATGCAAGTAGCCACTGTTCGATTCATTGAAACTTCATGTCATTCGCTACAGGTTTGGAAATGCTTGGCAACATGAAAGCTATCCAAAATCCCCTCTGACTTCGATGGAAAGTGACGAGTTCCGTGAATCCTTAAGTTCCCCAGAAAAGGTATGAAATATGGTCGAGGCAACAAAATGCTGCCAAAAAGCATGGAATCAATACATTAACCATTAACTAATATACTCGTATTAACAATCATTGATCATTCACATATTATATATCTATAGTAGTAAAACATGAAATATACCAATTTCTCACTAGTGCCACTACTACCACTACATTCACATATATGATATGATAATATATATATATACTGTCTATATATTTATTATATTCACATACCAATTTGATAGGTAGACATGAAACTGACATAAACTGACTACTGTATAGTATACTATAGTTATAGTTTATCATTTATCCTCCCACGTTACGAAGCAGGTGGCGAGCTCTTTGGTGCCATTCGATCCCTGGGGATCCTCAATGGCTCGCAAGCCAGGCAGGGCTTTAACCGAAAAATGGGCAGAGTTCAGCAGCAAAAATGGTGGTTTCAACCAGCGAAAATGGTGGTTTTATGGTGGTTTTATGGGTTTTATGGTGGTTGAACCAAAGTCAAACTCTTCAAAGTCAAACTAATCAACCAACAACCCATCCGAAACATGCACAACAGACTAAACCCTTATCAATCAATGAATGGCGAGCAAAAACAAACACAAACACTACCAAACCTCAACGAACTCCTAACTGTGCCGACTACAACTCGCAATCCCAACACGCTTTAAACGCGACTTTAATGGTAATATTTCATGGAATTTATTGGATGGGATTTATATTTCACCAAGTTGGTATGATAGTTGGTTTGTTCGATTAAATGTTGGATTTACCCCCAATATGTCATGGTGGAAACGACGAGTAAGGAGTGGAATTTGGGGGTAGTGGTACCCTAGTTTCAGACACACCAAGGTTTATGTGTCAACGATTTTGGGAAATCTAACTGGAGAACCATGTTGGACCAAAGTTTGGCCATCATTTGTTTTGGTATCAAGATTGATCATCAGCTGGAAATCAATATTTTGGAGGTGTTTTCCTGATTTTTTTCGCATCTATCCACTTCAATCCACAAGTTTTAGAGGTTTGGGGGTTTCAATCCACATCAATCCCCATTGCTGTGGATTTTTGTGGATGAATTTTGAAAGGATTTCTGGATCAACAATCTTGGTTTTGGAAGTTACATAATGGGGGTTCATCACTGCTTTATAACTGGCTGATATTTGGGATGCTAATGAGGTTCTGTGGGGTTAAACTCGGGTTCGTAGCCATTTGGATGTGGAAGACTAACACTTGGTTTCCACCATCAAATTGAGGGCCTAGCCAATCAGCTTCAGTGATTCCATATAGAAATTACAACAATGTTAGTAAAGCAATAATTCACCATCCATATGTTGTTCATAGCACCCACTTAGCACCCCATGGTAAATTTTGGACTGGGTTACTATTGCGCTTTACTGTCACATGATGATGGCAGATGTAGACTCCAGCTGAAATTGGTTGTAGGTTTAGAGCCCAGCCATTGGATTCTTTTGGAATATCTCCAGAAAACCGCCAGATGCAGGTTCTACACTGGCAGTCTAATCCTTGCCCTTCAAGCACTCCATGAAAAGATCCTCAGCCTGCTGGAGGGCGGAGATGGGGTGTGTAGGCGAAATCGCCAATTGACCTAGCTGTGTACCAGATTGACTCATGTATATTACTCTGTATAATATATATATATAGTATTTATATATATATATATATCATAGGCAGATTGCTTTTGGTGGATCAAATCTAAACCAGTTTTAGGAGTATGGTTTTGTTGCGTTGTTGTAAGGGCAATGCATGCTGTCCATTCTGGGATACATTGGGGCTGGGGGGGGCCATACTCCAGCCAGGTACAGGGGAGGGGCGATGCAGGTGTCAGCCTGTACCTGGCATGAGCAGATCCCATTTGCCCACCTGCTTCAGTTCATGCTCGGGGTTATATAACATTATATAACCATATATCCCATAGTTATACAAGGGATACCATGTTATACATATAACACCAACTGCACTCCCGAGTGCCATTCCAAAAATCCCTACTGCGACATTTGCCAAGGATGATTATCTACAGGGACTTGAAGCCCGAGAACGCAGCAGTCTCAGACCTTTCTTTGCTCCACCATGCGATAGCATTGTTGTGTTCGCGCGGAGCCTTTTTGCCAGGTGTAGTGGTATTCTGGTTTCCCCAAGGTAGAAAAGCAAATGTTCAAGGAGGACTATTGGATTTTCTGATGAACTTTGTGACTTTGGGAGCCGGCAGTGCTTACCCTCCTATGATTTAAGCTGGCAATGTGGAAATCCCCATTTGATGGAACATCATCGGAAAATCAAGAACTGGTCATTTTCCAGCCCTCGATCGAGGACCGCCAAGGGTATCCACCGTTGGCGGTCGCGCCTGGGATCTTGAAAAACAGTGCCCATGAGGTTCTACTGGACAACTATGGCTACATCAAGCTGATTGATTTTGGTTGTGCTGCGCGTCTCAACAAAGGTCAGGTCGGCAAGGTGAGGAAGATTTGGTTCTGGATCACCCAGACCACAGATGTTGGTACATGTTTGGCAATGTTAGTAAAGCAATAATAAACCACCCTCATCATCATCATAAATTGGTGGTATAAACATGTATAAACAATCAAAGGATGGATGGTTTTACTATGTTTTACTCACATTTGAAAACTATCCCATAGCCTAATTTTGACCCAAAGCCATGTGAATGCGTTGATTTGTCGAGGTGCAAATGCATGATGAGTTTTGCTGACGGCTTTGCGCGGCTAGATAGTCCTTGTATGTCTTTTGTAGCAGGATCGACTGTGGTTGTTTGGTACTTGAGGTCCGAAATGATGATGGTTGCAATCATAAGTCATAGAATTGGATTATGGGAAAATTTACAGGAAAGCCCTATGTTTGATGATAAAAACCATGGTTTCCTGTAGATTTTCCCTTAAACCAATCCAGTGAATAAGTCATCTTGCAATGAGAACCTTGGCTAACACACTCAGAGATTGTGCTGTCACATGGTCAAGGTGACCCCAACAAAGACGAGGTACCTGGTCGGTTCGAACCGAAAATACATGAACATACTGAAATTGACCATCAGCAAAGTTCATGGCAAGTCTGGATTGGGGTAAACTAACATAGATTTTTCGGAAGCCATGGCCCATGGATGAATTATCATCTATTACCACTAGCTGATCCTATTACCATGGCCCGTTGATTCTTTTTGCCATGGCCCATTGGGGTAACGGTATCCTTCACAGGTGGCCACCGAAGTCTCGTCGGAACGCCTCATTACATGGCTGGAAGCCTAACTTGTGGGAACTCGTGGCGGGGGCTGAAACGGCCAGCTATGAAAATGGGGGGGGAGTTCTTTTTTGGGGCTAGGCGGGAAAAAAACATATTTTTGGGGATTCCCCATTTTAGGAAACGCCCAATTGGAGTATAATGTTGGTAAAGCAATAGGAAACCTACCATCCCCAAATTGACCATCTTGATATATCTTTATGAGTGGTATGAAGCATCAAAGCATATGGGTGGTTTGTGGCATTGCTTTGCCAACATTAGCTCACTTACAACTGGGCTATAAGCCATGTTTAAGCCATGGGAATATCACTTATAACTGAGGTGTACTGTAACTGGGGTATTACCCATGGGAATAATACAATTACAACTCCAGTTGTATTGGCTTACGAACCGCCGACGTTTTGCTTCGGAGCTGCATGGGTTGGGTAAAATGTCAGCTGGTAACCCCTTAGAGCTACCAGCTATATACAATCAGAGCCCATCCGGTTGACACTATCCAAGTGCGGGTCGTCAAGCCGAAATGCACCGGCTGCTAAAGCAATTGTTGGATATTGTTGGGGTATTTTGCTAAGACAAGAAAGTAGAGAACCAGCAAGAATGCGGAATGGATGTTGCATGTTTATGTTTCTTGAGTGTTGGATGAACGGCATGACAGTTAAACTAACCTACATAGAGGATCAACAAACCACCAAGCGGTACTGGTATGTAACCTATCCATATCATTCTGTGATGTATGATGTATTTCTGTATTTCCCCCCTTACCTTTCTAAAGACGAACATGCAAGCTTGAACAAAAACCTGTTTCCGCATGTGCAAAACTTGATAGACATGGCATTTCTTTAATTCTAGCCGTTCTAACCCTCAAGGTTTGGGTCCGGCAGATGTGCTAGTGACATCACAGATTTCAAGGCTCCTGAAGTGATCCTGGGAAAGGAGTACAACTGCTCTTGTGATGTCAGGATCTCAGTTGCCTCCTAGCTGGTACTTTGGTATCCCTCCGGTGAGCCGACCACTCCGACGACTTCCGAAGTTGAAAAGTTGAGGTCAGCTACCTTTGAGATCCACTAAGTTGATAAGAAAGAACATTTGGAAGCCAACATCCATGATTTTTTTGGGAGCCACATCCAAGTTGCCAAGGCTACTGAACAAAATTTGCCAGGTGATCATAGCGACTGACTGGCGGTGGTTTACGTTGGTTTGCGTTCTATCTATCCTGACGACTGGACATCTGACCACAGCTGGGCCCTTCATCTTTTGGTGGTCTTTGTCGACTATGAGTGACTATGGCCTTTGTGGCCAGAATGTCTCAGGTCATTTTCCGTTCCGAACGCCACTGAGATACGAGTAGATCATCTCGTATCATCTTCCCAATGGAATGTCACTCGTATATCCATTGGTAATATGAATCCAGGTAATCATTTTTTCACACCAGGTATATTACCATATATTACCAATATCCAGGTATATCCACATCCAAGTGATAGCCCGGGAATCCCCAGATGAGGTCTGGTCCCTCGGCGTATGTTTGTACGAGTTCGTTTGTGGCCCGTTGCCCTTTGGGCAAGACCTCGAAGATCCCAAACAGGCGGAGAGATCGATTGGCCTTTGCAAAATGGAGGAGTTGACGAAGCAATGTGAAAAAGCTATAAAAAGCTGATGTTCATGGACTGGTAAGAAAGCAATAGGAATATATAGGAATTATATTAATGCTCGTATTTGCGCACAATCTGGTACATGTAGATACAATGTAACAGGTCGCGTACTCAATAGCTGAGGTGGTACTGTAATGATCGAAAGATTCTTACGGGTAGCTTCCGCGGTCTCCAGGGTTGACAGGGCTGCCCCACAGGCTGCCCCTTCGCCTTTGGGCAAGGGTACCGGCTGTGTTTTGCATTCATCTGTTACATTGCAGCCCGTGATCTTATTTTATCTTATCTTATGTTATTTTATCTTGGTCCAAACTTTGAAAAACAATTGTCATGTGGGTTCCAGATGTGTATATAGATCATCATACACGTGATAAATATTGACAATCATTTGGTAAGCACATATATGGTTTTAAACAAAAATAAATAAATGAATACAGACATAAATAAATATATATATATATATCATATATATTTGCATGCAGCTGTCTACCATTTGTATACATTGCATACATGACGCCAGTGGGTCGGGCCTGTTTTTTTTTCGCCAGGTCTTCCAGGAGATTCTCTTGGCCAAAGTGCCAAGCTCTTAGTCGCTATGGCTATGGCTATGGCCTGGTACCGAAATGACCAATGAACACATGATAATGCAGAAGTTGTGGGCCTGTTTGGAGATGGAACTTAGATACACTTCTATCTATTTATATATATATATTATATACATATATATTATACACATACGGACTCTATGACGTGATGTTTGAGCCGTGGTCACATGAAGTCTAGATAACAGAAGGTATGCCCACAGCTGGCTGCGTGTTTGGGCATCTAACATGATCCTTCCCGTTTGCAAGATGAGACCGTTTTAAAATCGGCAATATTCATCAATATTCCCTATTCACAAAATCTATGGCAATTTTAATAGGGATCTATGATGATTTAAAACATGCTGATCGAACCTGGGATTTTGGATGATTTTGAGACATGGCCAGATCCAGTTGAACGTAAACCTCCAGGTCGTTCCCCGAGCATTTCACGAATCTCACGGGCAAACACCTGCTGAGGTCTGGTGGGGGGTTGCATCCCAGAAATCGCTTTAGTAGCTAATGACTAACCATATGAAACAAACCATTGATGTGGAGGTTTCCGTTTTGTCATGGGGGTACCCACAAATCATCCAAACCATTGATGACCATGACGACTAGTATTGAAATCAATGGTGACTTGGAGATCCACGACGTAAGAAAACATCACAAAACTATACTTCAAACTCCTTAACTGTGGAATATCCACAGTTAGATTTTCATTGCCAGATGGGCCTGTTTTTTTGGAGTGGGAAAATGATGATCATTTTTACGGTTTCTCCAGTCATGGTAAAGATTTCTGATCGCCTGCAACAAAATTGCTCAAACTCCTTATGGATCCGGTCATGGCATGGCCATAGCTCAATAGCCATGGCTATCATTTTTCCAGGGCGAACATTTAACGAATTGCCAGCTATTTTGTGGCGGTTAGCTGCAGAGTTTTTTTTCCTTACACCTAGGATCTTTCAACAACCATTTCACCTTCCTGGATCCCGTAACAAAAATGATTTATATGAGTGATACGCAGCTTCATTTAGGTTCTTATATTCTTCTTACCTTTCTTGACTCAAGTGCATCTAGGTGCTCCTTCTTGCAAGAACTTTCTGACAGGTGATCTTGGCGTGGTGGAAGTCATTCCAAACCTCGCAATGCCTGACATGGAGCCTCTAAAAATTGTTTATTTCATGTCACCTTCAATACATAGTATTTTGGGGCATCCAATGATTTTGTTTGAATCCAGATGTTTTATCGGTGATGTGTTTAGAACATGAAAGATGTTTGATTAATGATAGAGTCTGATACGAAGAAAACATGATGGTTCAATTTGTGCCATCCAGGTGATACCATTTGGTACTTTGACATAGCTATGGAAAATCACTATCTTTAGGTAAATCATCTATAATGGTCCATTTTCCATAGCTAAGGTTTTGCAGCCGATAAGGGGCCTTTGGAATTTGATTCTAGGGTCCTTGGTGATTTAGTTCTACCTCTGATTGTGTGATAATATATGTTTTCCATTATTATATTTCTTTATCTACACCGGTGAAATCTAACATAGCGTTTTTTAGCCCTGGCACCAACTCACAAACATAGCATCTGGCTACGTTGTCAACCCTCGGGATTTGGAGAAAGTGATCATTTGGGTGATTTCTGCCAACACCTGCTAACATAGCCTCTGTTTCCGTCCTCCCAATGTTTGGCATTCCCCAGGAAGTGGGTAAAAGAAATGTACCAGAATAAGCTAACATAGCTGTCTGGAGACTTGTCACAGCTTGGAACCACCAAATGGAAAGTGCTATGTTAGCATCAAACTCCACGGAAAACATGTTTTAGAAAATGGGAAACCGAACGCATCAATCAATCAATCCAGAATGAAAGTACCCCTGGTTGCTATGTTAGGTTGTCTCTTTTGAGTCTCCAGCCGACCAGATCAAACCAAAACTGTTTTTGGATGCCTTTCTGGGGCTCACCCTTACTGGACCCAAAAAAGCTTCAAAATCAACAATTTTATATAATAGATTGAATAAGGGAAAAAACTCCTGGTCGATGTTGCCAATCTGGCTACTTGCTGCTATGATGATTGTGATGTACTATTGGAGGTTTGGGAACCCTGCGCAAATGCTATGTTAGTAGTCCTGTTGCCAAAGCTTTGGTTTTGGATTGAAAATCATGACTGGCACACAACTGTTTTTGGATGTCTTCCTGGGGCTCACCCTTACTGGGCCCAAAAAAGCTTCAAAATCAACAATTTTATATAATAGATTGAATCAGGAAAAAACTCCTGGTCGATGTTGCCAATCTGGCTACTTGCTGCCATGATGATTGTGATGTACTATTGGAGGTTTTGGGAAGCCTGCGCGAATGCTATGTTAGTAATCCTGTTGCCAAAACTTTGGTTTGGATTAAAAATCATGACTGGCACAACTGTTTTTGGATGTCTTCCTGGGGCTCACCCTTACTGGACCCAAAAAAGCTTCAAAATCAACAATTTTAAGGAAAAAACTGCCCTGCGCACACAGACGAACGCTAACACAGCATTTCCCGCTTGAGCTTACTTGATGCTTCACACGCGCCAAGTTAGCACCAAAATGTCCATGTCACACCATGTGTTCCCAACGCCAAGTTAGTTGAATCTCAGCCCCAAAACCCAAACACTAACATAGCAAAAAAATTAAAAAAATAAAAAAACATTCAACAGGTAAGATTTCACGAGAGCATCTTATTTATTAAGGTAGGTGGCCTTGGTATATACTAGTGAAATTGATCCCAAAGGAAAAATTGTATTGGCTTAGTGTCCCTTGGTTGTTTCAATATTAATATCAATTCTTATCTTATTCGGTAGTCATGCCAAGAAGGGGATTGATAATTAGCCTCTCCATCCATTTGCCCTTCTACTCGTGGAAGTACCAGTCAGAACAAACGATCACCATTCGATCGCAATTCAGATATGTTTTTTTGGTTGAGTACTTAGATAAAATATAAAATAAAATATTGTTATGCGACGGATTTGCGGGGGCGATGGATTTGGGGTCCCCCGAGCCAAAAGATCGGCATGTTTTTTTTGCCTACATCTCAAATGAAGGACCCCGAAATGCCCCAAATCCATTGCGGGAAAAATCATGGTATTATATAATAGTAAGGCTGTTTCCTATGTCCAATTGCAAATTTCTGCAGACGTCAATTTTTTTTTCCTAAATCCCAGGGTACAACCTCCGTATTGCCCAAGTCTAGGTGCAGAAACCTGCACCTTGACTTAGGCAATACCCCACCAAGCACCTATATCGGCATGTTTGTTTTTTGCCTACATGTTTGTTTTTTGCCTAAGTCAAGGTGCAGATTTCTGCACCCTGAGTTCGGCAAAATTTTAATTGGACATTGCATTTAAAGGATATATGATGT
Organism: Cladocopium goreaui; assembly: GCA_947184155.2. Taxonomy (NCBI): domain Eukaryota; class Dinophyceae; order Suessiales; family Symbiodiniaceae; genus Cladocopium; species Cladocopium goreaui. The sequence continues at coordinate 58,555 of CAMXCT020002840.1, forward strand.
AGACGGAGAAAAAATCGGGAAATTTAGTACCTGAAAAAAAGAGTGATCATCAGGGATGATATTAGTGACTTTATACCAAAGATATATGGGAGCACCACCCCAGAAGAATCATGAGCGTGGTTAATACCTATTCCATTTTAATCCAGCAATTGGTCGGGTACCCTTGAAGGGAAATGCTAGTGGACTCCTGAAAATCCAGAGAATATGATAGCAAAAATAACCGTAATCGATACTGGGATGATACCAATTTAATCAACAAATTAACAAATTGGTTGCCTAAGAGTGAACATGATAATGCACATATGATTATCCATGAACATGGTAGAAAAGTAGATACATTAAATAACCAATGGTAAGATGATACCCATTTAATCAATCAATCGGTTACCTCGACCTCATAGTGGAAATAATAAGCTACCCATAATACACATCAATTCCACCATATATACAATGTCTGGAAAGACCCAAGAACCCATTTCCAGAGACCCCAGATCAATTACAAAACCTTATACTCTCCGGTGATCAAACAGTGCATTTCCTCATAAATGTTTAAATGGACGTGTTCATGGGAAAATCAACTAATTATACCTGGTGGATTTTCAATTGCCGTGTTAAATTACCAAAGGGTATGTTGAATTGCTGGAGCGTAATCTCATTTGCTGGAGCCAATTTCAGGACCCTAAATTGGAGGGCATGGAGGGACTGTACGAAGCCATACTTGGGGGACAAATCCCTTTACATCCCTTTACATAGCCCGTACATAGGCCTAGTATATGGTATAGGTACCTCCAATTTATGTTCCCGAAATGGCCACTGACATTGTTGCGTGTTCAAATCTTAATTCTCCTGGCGGCTTCAGCAGGTCGTTGCTGCGCAAGAACTCGCAGCTCCGTATCGGGGGCGTGCCACTTGGGTCGCAGGTTGGACCTGTGGATGGATGCTTGATATATCCTGAAATGTACAAAAACGATTCGACAAGTATATATAATGCACACCAAAGACTCTTAAAACATAAATACATATATCATATATATATATGTGTATATCTTGTTTTTAATATTGCAATTAAGTTCGCTCAAACAATCGCCAAATGACCCGAGCCACAAGGCAGGGTCACATTTTGCAGGTGGTATTCACTAAATGGTTTCGGTAGAATCAACGGCCCCAAAAGTTGGTCCCAAAGCCACATGAGTTGAGAGTGATTTGTGTTGGTCCCAAATCATACCCGGCCTGGTAATGACTAACATAGCTATGGAAAGATCCACCATTTTTAATGGGAAAATCCACTATTTCGACTGGGGCATTTTCAATAGCTACTTTTGACATAACCAGAGGGTAACAGAGTCTTTGTTCTTCCCTTTGCATCCCTTTGCTTAGTCGCTTAAGTTTAATCCTCTGTGGTTGATAAATAGGATTCCCATGATCATGTTGGTTGTTGACTGCCCGGACGCATCCAGGAATGGCCTTCAAGACGTGTCCTGGGTACCCAGCCTGTTCACTGTTGAAGACTTGGACCAGGGTGTGGAGCTTATAAGAATGGCGAACACTTATTAAGCGCGACGGCAGCCACAAATTCGGGACACCAGCAGTTGTAGCCACATGTAGCCAGCTTAAGTTGGCAATATGGTGCAATCTTCTTGGTGATATCTCCATCGTTTTGGTTTTGTTCTTTTCCCATGATTCCCATTGATTCCCGTTGATTGGATATTTTCCCGTTGATTCCCATAGTCCACTGGTGCTTGAACAAACCAGCCCCCCACTTCCAGCCACGGCTCTGGTTTCGATGATTTTCTCAGTCAATGGCCAGGCTTCGCGGCCCCTGAGGCGTGAACATGAGTACTTTCGAAAGTTTAGCTTCGCCAGGTGCAACTCCCTGGGGCTTTTTCAAGGGAACTCGACATTGTTTGACCCATTGAAAGCTGTTGAAAAGACCATGAAGCCTTTGGGGGCGAAAAAACACACACAACAAAAAAACGTGAAAACACCAACAATTTGGGTTTATGCCAGGTGATGAAAACATGTTTTGATATATTTTTACATGCTAGATATGCTAGGTGATAGCCCCATGTTTAAGGCTATTATCAATTATTTAAAAAACCTGGGATACTCTGTATAATAATATATATATATATATATACATATATATATATACACATAGTTTCAAACAAACCCACTTACTCGAAGAACATTATTTACATGTTGACATTTTTGCAAGCCTTTGTTTTCAGAATATATTGTATACATAGATAATACATATATAATCCTACATGATCGTACATTTATATCTACATACAGAATCATACATTCTATGTATACACACATTCTCCAGTAAATTCAGATAGAAATGGGCTTGTCTCCAAATTGGGAACCCAAAATCCTTGTGTTTATCAGCAAGTCCCGAAACGGCAATTTCAGGGTATCCCCCATTTGTAGACAGAGCCAAAGTATCACATCAAGTTGGTTATATATATCCCATCAGATATCCCATCTTATCCCATGAAACTACCATATCGTTCATAGAATTTAATGATGTAACCCCCATTCCCAGAATGTTGCCGGCCCATAAAGGAGTTTCGAACATGGGAGCATGGGAGTAGTATGGTTTTCTGGAAGTTCGGGGTCTCCAGATGTCTCCAGTAAAATTGATAGTTTATACCTAATATCAATGATATCTCAATAGAAATTTGATTCAACAAGTTGGTTTCATACTCCAAAACATAGATTGATAGGTGTTTGGTGCTTAGGCCATGTTAAACCATGTGAAACCCACCATTTGCAGATCATTTTCCTCGGGAAAAACATCGAATTTCGATGGTTTCGACCCTGCCAGGCTTTTGGGTCGCAACTTGGAGCCGCCACTGGTTGGGACCTGAGTCGAACCGATGGGATTCGAAACGGGACGACTGGGACTGGTGAATTCACATAGGATCCCATATGATTTCAATAGGGGCTATCTGGTTGGTGGTTTGGAAGATGATTTTTATGACTGTCCATTCAGTTGGGAATGTCATCACCCCAACTGACGAACTCCATCATTTTTCAGAGGGGTGGGTATACCACCAACCAGACTATAATATATTTGCACATGATTGTATGTTTTGTTTTCAGTTATTACAGTATGTTTTCTTGGTTTCACCCTTGTGCGGCAGTGGTGCTTGAACACATGACTTGGTCATAAGCGACCAAAAATGTCGACACACATTTGATTTTTTCGGATCATCGACATCGACAACTCTCAAGTCATGTGCCTGCACATGTTTCGGGATGTTTCGGGTCAAAACCATACTCATGTCATCTGCTCAAGGTATGAGGTAAAAAAACCCTTATTCCCATGTCATTTGACCCTACCTTAATGACATTCGTTTTTAGTTGATATATTTGTGATTTTATGGTTTATGTGGTGAGGAGATCGATTGTCAGATAGTTCAAGGCTTAATCAATTGAATTGGTTTCGGGTGGTTCTCAAAGATTGGAACGTGCACATTTTTTCCCCGGCTGAAGTCAAAGATTCTTGGGATACTTTGGGTGCTTTGTTCTTCTGGACTTGTAGTTTGGCATGTGCTCCATTACCATTTGGCGCTGTGATATCGGCTTGACAAGCATTTGATCTAGGCATATCTAGGCTTTGCCCGTTTGGCACAGGAACGAAACAGCAGATGTCAACCAGTGCTGCCAGTGGCTATGGAGAGCCATGGGGTGGCTCTGACCTGGTCGATCTACAGCGTCTCCTGAATGGCGAAGGATGCCACCACCCCCAGCGTCTTCCATTGTGGGGGACCTGCACTGGATGGTCTCCAAGCATCTCTCAATCAAAAAAGGTAGCAAACTCGTTCTGTATCACATTAATGCGCCTCTGATACTGTAGCAAACGTTGCAGAGCAAAGTATCCTGGGCAAGGCTGCAGCGCTAGGCTGCAGCGCTCTCTGCCACGGAGGTTCCAAGAAATCTCCTTGATGCGTGGTGACATCTCCAAGGAAACCGGGTCTCTCATGGAGAGCATGCACTGGAAGGTGTTGCAAAGATAGAAGGTGTAACTGCAGCTATCTTACAGAATCTGAAGAATCCTTCAACAAGCCTCGTAAGCTTGACACTTGGCATTGATTACAACCAGAGCTTGGAAAGAGTGACCTTGCGGACCAGTCTTCAGAGCTTGACCTTTGGAGACAGTTTCAACCAAAGCTTGCAAGGAGTGACCTTGCTGACCAGTCTTCAGAGCTTGACCTTTGGAGACAGTTTCAACCAAAGCTTGCAAGGAGTGACCTTGCTGACCAGTCTTCAGAGCTTGACCTTTGGAGACAGTTTCAACCAAAGCTTGCAAGGAGTGACCTTGCTGACCAGTCTTCAGAGCTTGACCTTTGGAGACAGTTTCAACCAAAGCTTGCAAGGAGTGACCTTGCTGACCAGTCTTCAGAGCTTGACCTTTGGAGACAGTTTCAACCAAAGCTTGCAAGGAGTGACCTTGCTGACCAGTCTTCAGAGCTTGACCTTTGGAGACAGTTTCAACCAAAGCTTGCAAGGAGTGACCTTGCTGACCAGTCTTCAGAGCTTGACCTTTGGAGACAGTTTCAACCAAAGCTTGCAAGGAGTGACCTTGCTGACCAGTCTTCAGAGCTTGACCTTTGGAGACAGTTTCAACCAAAGCTTGCAAGGAGTGACCTTGCTGACCAGTCGTCTTCAACCAAAGCTTGCAGCCTTGCTGACCTCTTCAGAGCTTGACCTTTGGAGACAGTTTCAACCAAAGCTTGCAAGGAGTGACCTTGCTGACCAGTCTTCAGAGCTTGACCTTTGGAGACAGTTTCAACCAAAGCTTGCAAGGAGTGACCTTGCTGACCAGTCTTCAGAGCTTGACCTTTGGAGACAGTTTCAACCAAAGCTTGCAAGGAGTGACCCTGCCGACCAGTCTTCAGAGCTTGACATTTGGATTCTATTTCAACAAGAGTCTTCAAGGAGTGACCCTCCCCAGCAGTCTTGAGAGGTTGACATTTGGCGCTTAACCAGAGTTTGCTAGGAGTGACCCTGCGAAGCAGTCTTGAAAGCTTGACATTTGGAGAGAATTTCAGCCAGGGCTTTCCAGGAGTTTCCTTGCATTGTCGTCAAGCCTTGGGAGCTTGATATGCTGCAATTGCACATTTCAATCAACATTTTTGGGAGTGACGCTGCCAATTATTTTTGACAGTGGTTTGTATGATTTCATATTCACGAGCAGGATATGATCGGCATGGTTGAAGAAAATAGTGACACATGTCCAATAAACCCTCTGCGATTTGAGCCAGTGTTCGATGTTGACAATAGTGATGCCAGTAGGCTTGGGAGGTACTTGTACTGTACTGTACTGCTGGATGATTGTTCTACTTACCCAGAACATCCCAGAACTTCCAAGTGCGTAAAATTACAATCGTGAAACAGTAGAACACACTACGTAGACATAGAGAGAGAGAGAGACCAGTACTTGAAGAAGAAGCCACTTGAGGACCACTTGAAACCGCTTAAATCTATATATGAGATACGGTCAAAACAAGCGTAGACTACTTTAGTAAGGGAGGGTCCAGTTGTGTCCAGAAAGTGCACCAAACCATGTCAAGCGATAGGCCCCCCCAATAAAAAAGATAACTTGTAACCATGTGGCTATGGATCAATACCTATACATACCATTTTTAGGGGGATGAACATCCATTTACCAGCTATTTTGATGTGAACTACAGGGGTACAAGGTTTTGACCCATCCCCATTTGAAAGTGCATTAAACTTGGTGTAAAACAAGCAAATATTGTTGTGCACCTCCATGCCATGGGCAAAATTGATGAAAATTCAACCTGCAGTGCCCCACGTTTCTTGCAGTTGCCATATCATCGGTTGTCCAAGGTGATCGAACCGTTGCTTTCTGCAGGCAGTTTGTTTCCCAATGCGGTAGAACTAAACTAAACTAAACGCAATTGATTTCTGAATTAAATCCAACATATTTTCTTAAATCTAATTCTGATTTCCGTTTATGTGCTTTAAGCAATTTAATTCGACATTATACCAAATGCAATTGAATTCTAAAGTAAATCAGGGTTGATTTTGAATCCAATTCTGAATTCCATCTCATTCATTTTATTTCCTTTTTGTTTGATTTGTCCTTTATTCTGATTTCTTTCCTTTTCTTGTTCCTGCCTTCCTTTATCCTTTTTTCCACTTGTCCTTTTTGTTCCAGGTTCCTCTTTCTTTTCCTTTCTTGATCAAGGTGTTCTCATTTAGCGATAACCTTAGCGATAACCTTTTGTTGATAAAGGGGCCCAACAAGAAGAAGGGCTTAAGAAAAAAGTGAGCAGGTTCTCAACACTAGGCCGTCAGGCTGTTTTGAGACTTGGAGAGCCGATATGCACTTCTTCATAGCTACGACACTTCTTTATCGGAACGATGAGGTCCCATCTTCAATTTCTAAAGCTTTGGAGCGGGGAAGTGCCGCGTTTTCTGACGCCATGGCTTAGTCAAACAGGGACAAGGGCGAGGAGACCCCTTTTCGTTTTCATAGAATTACTGATTTTATAACCGTTGGGAACTATTGATTTTCATTCATTTATTACTGTCATTCAAGTTTGGAGTCGAGACTGTAATTAATAAATTTCCTTGCAGTCTAGGAATGTGCTTAGATAGCTCCCCAACATGGTTGCAAACGCAAAGACAACGAGCGCCCCTTAACCCATCTCCGGCAGTTTAGAGATCTGAATCTGTGAAGCCGATTCCGCTGCATTTTTGCATTATTACATGTTGATTTGAACAAAACACTGTAAAGCGATAGCCCCCCAAAACCGATAACTTATATTTCTGTACTAGGCGTAAACAATTGATTTTGACGGCGCCTCATAACAATACAGAGAAACCACTTGAAACCACTTGAAAACCCAACACCTACATATATATATATATATACACGCCCTTTTCAAACTTGGAAATATGGGCGATTTGATGCAGTTTCTAGGCATAGCCTCCTTCTATGGAAGAGTGCCATGTTCCACTGGAAAAGCGTCCATCATCCCATCCCCATTTATGGGGGATGTATCCATCGAATCGAGAGAATTCATGGCCGTTGCGATTAGATAAATACAACGCTTCTGAGGGGATATGTTATTGTATGGTGATGTTTTATGATGTTTTGTGTATCTAAAAGGAGAATACTCCACTACACAAGGTGACACAAGGTGGTGCAACCCATTTATGAGTTGGTTTATAGATGTTTATAGCCTCCATTATCTATAGATTGATCTGCCATAAACGCTAGTTATATTGGAGTTCTGGACCAACTTTGCTAACATTGATGAATTCTAAAATCTCCATGGACCCCTCATGACTTGGTCAGGTTTCAAGTCCGCCGGGCACACCTCGAAAAGACGAGGGCGCCATACCCCAGGCGCGTTTTACGCCTAGGTAACACCTTGGGTATGTGATGTGTGTGTGTGATAGAACCACTCATTTCTGGTAAGTCATTGGACACATCATCTGGTTGGTGGTTTCCAACATGAATTTTATTTTCCATTTCATATATGGGATATTCCACCTTCTTATTGACGAAGTCCATCATTTTTCAAGATGGTTATTGCACCACCAAGCAGTCATACATGGTTTATCTCATAAGTTGGGACCATTTCTGGGATTTTCTGGTGGTTTTAATGGGATTATAAACCATACTGTAGTGGTTTAATGGGATTATCATGGTTTATCCATGGTTTATGGTTTTCAGTTGCCCACATACAAATCCTGCACCAGAATGTCCGGGGCTGCCTCACCCCTTGTGGCCCTTGTTGCGGTTGTTTCACCGCCAATGTAGTGTTTCTGGTGGGTGGTTTGGAACCATCGAATTTTATGACTTTCCATTCCGTTGGGAATAATCATCATCCCAACTGACGAACTCCATCATTTTTCAGAGAGGTAGGTTGAAACCACCAACCAGGTTTTAATGGATGATCTACTGTTCATGATTAGGTGATTTGCTGGACATAATTATGGAGTGGTTCAGTCACCCCAATGATTCAGAAAAAAAAGCGGGGCTGTGATACATGTCATGTGTTCTTTTTCAAACGAGGCCGTCTAGTTTTGTTGGGAACCATCAATCTTGACTTGACACATGATTCTTTTTGATATCCAGAATTGTCCATTTCTTGATGAAACTTACTGTATATCCCAGACTCATTGTTTGGGGTTTGTGGTTCTTCAGACTTCAGATGCCTTTAAAAATGTGTCACTCATCCTGAAGTCCTCCATTGGTTGATTAACCCCATCCTTCAATGTTCAACACCCCCGAGATATGGTGCCATCATGTGCCATCACTCCAAAGCACCGCCAGTCTGTTGCCGTAAATGGCGGTGATCGTCATATTGACATGACGAAGCCACAACTGAAATATGTATAATATATAAAATAATTGTATATTAAATATATATATATATGATATATATATACTGTATATATATATATGATATATATATATATATGTTGTGTGTACATATGTATATATATGATATATATATATATATATATATATATTCTATTATATTCTATATTCATATAGTAATGATGTGTATATGTATAGTGTACACTGGGTAGCTCTTTTTTCCTGGCGAGCAATCTTGCCAGGATCCCAGCGAATCCGAGATGGGGATCCCAGAGGACCAAGCATCCAGGGTTTCCCTGGGTTTTTCACGGTTTCCCTATGGATTCCCCTATAGGAAATGATAGGAAATGATCCTAGGAAATGCTGGATACTCCACATCTATGTTGTTGTAAATCTGGTTAGGTTTCCTAAGTTAGGGGCCCAAATCATCCAAGTTGATTGCCATATATTGAAACAACCATGCTGACCTGGGGATCCACCATGACTTAAGACACCCCTTTTTTTGGTATCGCAAATGCCTTACCACAGATTTGTGCTAATTGGGTTGGATTGGATTTGATTAGATAAGCCAGATGTTCGTTATTTTGTTTTCACCTGCAGTCTAGCTGGATCACCCAGCACGTGGATAGTTCACAAAGTTCATGATTACTTCACTGGATGAACAAACATTTGCCGGCTTCCAGCATCAGACAAGCGGGCTCTGAAACAGAGATGAAGGGTAGTAAGGGCCATCAAAAACCAATAAACTGGTGTGTATGTATATACATACATACTGGGGCAAAAGCATGCAAGAGCTACCAAACTTGGTGATGTACTCAGCAACTTTTTGAGATTGGGGCTACGTGTTGCTGGTTGCCGACCCACACATTTATATAGTAGTTACCTGGCCGCTGATCTTGTGGGAGGAAGCCATTGCTCATGGGAGCTAAGGAGCCCATTTACGATAATCCCAAGAATCAAATGGTGCTTAATCCCATTGAATCCAATGGGCCCATGGCAATCAATGGGATTAAGCCAATTGAATGCCATGTGACCCCACTTAACGCATGTCTGCAACCCATTTAATCCAATTTATATGATTGCAGGAATTCAGGAATCCATATAAACCATCACTGATGGGCCAAGGCCATTGGAAGCCAGAGAGATCTCCGAGTCCGAAGATTGGGCGGCCGAGTTCTGAGCACGCAACGTGTGGAACCCGCGGAACCCGTGGAACCACGACGGGTGTGTCCCGACGTGGAATCCTCGTGGTCCAAGGGGTGGTCTTGCTGCACTGAAGTAACCATAAGTAACCCATAAATCACCGTGGCAAATTGCTCCATTAATGGTTGTTGGATGTTGTTAGCATTTGAGTAATCATTATATACCCCAGATGTGGATAGATATGGCATATCCCCAGCGATACGTTGTCTCCAAACCAGTCGCGGACGGGGATGCAGAAAAAGACGAATGTCACCCGACTTGTGCTGACAAGCGGCTTTGAAAGCAGGGCAAACTTTTGGTGATCCTTAGTAGCCAGCTAAACTGAATATCTTGGAGGTTAGATGTTGGATTTCTGTAGCTAAGTTGTAGGCTGTTCTGCATTGTCCTTCTCCCTGAGCTGGACAGTGGCGGTGATCTTGGTGGCTCTGAGGTCCCAGCAGTCTGATTTGGTGGCACATGTGTTCTTTGTCAAGATCTTGGCATCCTAAGTTGGGCTCTTGGATGCAGGAAATATCAGGACAAAGAACAGAAATAGTGTATATACATTAAATATATATTATACATAGTATATGTATATATATATAGTATATATATATAGTATATGTGTTTGCTGTTTTTAGAGATCATCACAGACAACAGACACTAAGACCCATGTCGCAGCAAAAATGTCTGCTAGATCATGATCATCATGTTTCTACAGCGACACGTAACCAGAACATTCAGAACAAATACCTTACCCATCCTTGCCATTAATAAACCACTAAATTAACCACTAACAAAATTATAATCAACCATATGATTACAAATTGTGTGGATTGTTCTTATTGTTTTTTCTTGTTATTGCTTATAAATTGTTAACCATGATTAACCATTATTAACCATCATCAATCAATAATATTGGTTAATTAATAACGATTATACCATGGCCAATAATGATTATTCACCATTAATGAACCAGTAAGTATTATTTTGGGAATTACTGAATAAAGGTGGTTATTAAACCATTGGTTATTACTTATGGTGAATAAGGTATTAACCATCATTATTCACAAAGACTTACCTTCAAACAGCCCATGGCCACCACGGCCACCATGGCCACCAAAGCCACCTTCGCCGCGGGGCGCCCGCGCCTGGATCCTGCCCAACGGCTGGAGAAGCTGATGAACTCCGCAGCATATGGTGGTGCCGTGGTGCCTGGACGATGTGCCGAAATGAAGGGACAATGAATGGAAAATGAAGGGCAAAGGGAGGAAAAATGAATGGAACATGAAGGAGAAGTGAAGGAAGAATGAAAGAAACATGAAGGGAAAATGAAGAGAAACATGAAGGGAAAATCAAGGAAACATGAGGGAAACATGAAGGGAAAATCAAGGGAACATGAAAGGAACCTCATGTGAAAACGTTGGGTACGGTAAGAAGATGTATTTTTGAAGAAAGCTGGGCGGAAAATGTGCTGAATATTCTTTGTGATATGGGTCAAAGCTGGTCCAAATGGTGTTTGAAAATGTCCAAATGTTGTTCGAACATGTAAAGAATGTAATCCCGCCTCAGGGTTGACGAAACTGCGGAAATGTGTGGAAGTTGCTGACAGGAAAATATCGGGGAAAAATGGATTCAGCCTCCAAGTTCTTGGCGCCTTTGCAATCTCAGCCAGGCCGTGAGAATGAAGCCTAAAGTCAATGTATTGAAGGGGCCCGTGTCACATCAGAAAAGAGATTCTCCTAGCGAAGGCATGGTTCAAAGATGTTCAAAGAACTTTGCCAATTTAATGATCAAGCCTGAAGGATCCTGAAGGTTTATCCCACCTCTCCGCCATGACGAGCCAAGTTTGCCCTTGTCAGCCCATTTTTTGGTTGGGTGTTTTGATGAAACTGTCACATTCTTCCCATCTCCCAACAATTAAGTTGGTTGAAATGCGAGAATCCGTAAAACTACCAGCAGGTAGTTGAGAAAAGGAACCAGATAATCTATATAGATATATAAATGAATTTCATAATTCATATATCACTTCTGTAGAAAATCAAGAAATCACGGTCAAACCAGTAAACCCTCACTCCTGACCTTCAAGGTGGACGACTCCGCTGCCAAGCGCAGCCACAGCGCCCCCCGGGCGCTCGCGCCGCGGCCTGCGCCTCGGTGCCAGCGGCAACCGCGGCCAGTGCGGCCGGCGCCGCGGCCGGCGTCTCGGTCGTTGCTGAAGACCACGGAAGCGTATCGACAGCAGCAGGGCACCACTGCTGAAACCTTGCTGGACGTGGGGAAAAAGACCATGACACCAGAGAAGGCACTGCTGATCTTGGAGATGTTTGGACCTCTAAAACACTCAGATTTGGACAAACACTTGATAGATAACATACATATGCACCTTTTGCATGGTAGCATGTCAGTTGCCAAATCTTTGACAAAACATCGATATATATATATATAGTTATTATTATATATTGCTCAAAAACTATTGATCCCAAACATTGTGTATTATGCTAACTAAAACATTGGAAACTAGACCATTGCTTTTGCATATCAGTCGGCAAAATGGTAGACCCTTGCCATTCTGGCATTTTTTGGCCACACCCACATCATTGGTCAGGCGCCATCCTTTATCTAGCAATCTCCAGTCGACCGAGTCTGAAGAAATACAACTGCATAATCCTTGCGAAGCAAAGACATATGATGTACCCACCAATTCTGCTGTAGAAAGGCATCAAATGTCATCTCCAGTCAAACTTTTGATCCTACATAGTTTGCTTTCTGAACTCTAAATAATCCTATTAATCCTGAAATACATCCAAAGTTCGATCAACAAAAGATTGCATGTGTGAACAAATCGCTCATATGATAGGCTATAGACTATAGTTGATAGTGTTTGTATGTATGTATATATATATACTGTATACATACAGAGAGAGGGAAACCTTGAATATAATATATATATACCAATATATACAGTATATATACATACATACATGCATACATACATTGTATTTACTTGAGACGGTGTTTTGATTGCCGGTCCGCGGGTCCGCTGGTGGTCACTGTGAATGAATCCACCCACTATCGCAGTGACTTGGAACCAACGTGAAGATCCGTTCTCAGACTAGGTCATCGGGCCACTTTTTTGATTGATATTATGTTTTATTATGTCTATGACTATACATAATATATACCTATATCATATCGATCTATAGTGTGTTTTATACCGGTGCATTAGATATGTATAATGTGCATGACATATGAATATTTAACAACAGTCAGTTGTTCTGTTCATCAAAAAAAGAACACCTCAGAAATGTTCCGCAAAGGTATCCACCTTGAATCCTTTCATCCGGCCAGGCCAAAGCAGTGGACCGCGCCCGCGCCAAGGTCGGCTGCTCCGTTGCCGTGTCGGCCGGTAACGCGCGGCCCGAGCGGCCAAGTTGCGCGTCGCGGGCCAGCAGTGTGCCGCAGCTGGGCGTGGTTTATCATGGATAACTATTATAGTTTATAGTACAATAAGTTTTAATGCATATTTAATGCATAATATAATGGATAACTATAAAGGTTTATCCATTCTATAAAGGGATTCAAAATTAATGCATGTATACATATTATAAATAACTATATGTGCAGATATATATATATATATATTATATATATATGTTAATTTTATAGCCATGATAAATACAGTAAGCACAATTTATTATTTTTGTTGTGGTTGGTCATTAATAAGCCCTTAGGAAGCCCTTATTATCGGAGGATCACTTTTGGGGGCTTGGTCGAGTCCCATTAATTTTATGTGCCCCACTACAGTAACAATGGCCATCTATATTTGGGATAATCCTGCCAATTTGAGATATATGCGCCCCATCCACCCAACTATTCATGTATCTCTATCATTCACTTCTCTACTTTAAGATGGGTCAATTATTTTAGAACAACCATTTGTTTGTGCGTCGTGGCTGAGGACCAAATTGTTCACCGGAACAGCACATTGTGCGGGGCCAGATCGGGGCAAGCCTTGATGTACAGTAACAACGGTTCAGCTGCCCATGGCAAAGCTTGGAATTCAACTGCTTTGAGGAAAAAAAGGTGGGCGCAGCTGCAGGAGTTCTATCCGTATAGCAGAGCACAAAGTAAGAAGACAAATTGAGCGTGGGCCATGATGGGCTGGAATGGTTCATGATTCATGATGTTGAAATATGTTGAAATATATCCCACAACAATGGCATGATTTGTTTATATATTTCTATTTGTGCCCAAGACTTGCCAACTTTAAACCTTTGGGTGCAGGCCAAAACTATCAACATGGATGGTTCGATACTGTGGCGGCTACTGAAAATGATCAGCTTTTTGCGCTTCCATATTGATCTCGCTCATCGCCTCCCAGAGGAAAGAACAGAACATCGACGATCATCGACGCCCTTTTGGACTGCTGAATTCCATGGAATTCCTGTACGAGATATCCCATCGTAGAAGTTTGTTGGCAAATCATGAATATCCATGAATGCTCATTTCGGTAGCAGTTACAGTATGCGCCAAAAGCCTGCGCCTTAGGGGTTTTCACACCATGATAGTTGGTGTTGTGTCTGTTTAACCTCGATGCCCTCTGCTACAGCATTTTTCGGATCAAGCGGAATGCCGTTGCTGAGGAGACCTCAACCAAGTTTCCTCTTTACGTTTTCTGAGCATTACTTTTTTTGTGAGTTGGTAGTCCCCACACATGTTTTCCAGTGGGCTCACATTTCTGGGCTCAGTCGATGAAAAATTGACCAGATTTTAACAACGGCAACTGTCCATAAGCCATAATCGTCCAACAAGATTTTGTCTATCTATACAATATATAATATACAAGTATATACATGTATGCATATACAATCACATACATACAATATATTTATGTGAATCTATTTTCATGGATACACAACCGCTTGAGATCTCCGTTGCCTTCCATTGAATCCCGATGCCTGGCGAGCGGCTTCCTGCCGGTTGGGCCTCCGCTGTCGGCATGGGCGGTTCGGGAGAGGTGGACACGCTGAAGAACCAGCTGCGAGAGGCCTGGGATACACAGGGTGGTTGGGCGTGGTTCATAGTAATCCCTATATGGGGATGTCCATAAATTCAATGGATTGGTTTAAGGGAATTTTACAGGAAAGCCCCATATTTAATGGGAAAATCCATGGTTTCCTGTAGATTTCCCCTTAAACCAATCCATTGATAAATGGGGATACCCACTAGCTGGATGGTTTAGAAGGGAAATCTATCTATAAATGGATGATTTGGGGTACCCCTTTTTTTGTATTATGTGTATATAATATATATGTATATATATATATATATGGACTGCTAATGGGAATTCATGGGTTTTAAACATATTTTACCATCAACTATGATGATAATGGCGATATGAATTTCTGGGCAAATTATACTGACCTCACTGTGACCTCATCGGAATCAAGGTGAGTGTGTATAGGGGAATCGCCCCAATGGCCGCAAGCTTCAGGTTAGAGAAATATATGATATATATATATATGATATATATATGATATATATATATATATATGATATATATATATATGATATATATATATATATATATGATATATATATATGATATATATATATATATATGATATATATATATATGATATATATATATATATGATATATATAGATATATACGGAATGGATGACCATACAACATAATGACGATGCTTTGACCGGAGTATAATAGGGATATAAGCAGAATTGTCATCCCATTCCCTGATCGGGATTTTCAACCATATGTTTTTGGTCCCGGTCCCAAAACCATGGTTTTCCAGACCCCTACGAAAAACCATGGTTTCTGAAGAGTGTTTAAAATGAACGGGGCTAGATTAGATTTACCATGATTTACCTGGCTTGCCATTTCTTCTACCCATCACGGCTCAATCTTTGGTGATGTACATCACTGATTCAATCATTGCAAAACTCTTGTATTGAATTGTGTTTTAAATTTGAGGGGATTCGTCTCAGTTTGAAAGGATGCTCACTTTAGTTGGATTGTCAAAGCATAGCATGAACATGCATTAAGTTTAATTACTGATGGTACTAGTATGTATATATATATATATATACACACTGTAGATATACTTATTTATTTATATATGTATAGACAGATATTGTATATATGTGTATGTGATTCCTTCCGGATATGGGCAGTCTGACCTGCACTATGTGTTCAGTTCGAAATGTAGGTAGTTTTTTTTTCCGGGGTATACATATGATGACAAAACATGAAACTATGAAACTATTTCTTTAGATTCGTCATCAATCTGAAGGACACGCTTAAGGTGTTAAAATTTGACCAGCATGTACTGGGTTTTTTTCCCTCCATGACCTCCCCCAAGACATTTAGAGTACTGGTTGTGTCCTCTGAACTGCTTAGCCCAGCTCCTTGTAGGCACAAGTGGCCAACAATGACATGCTGGCACAGATGAAAGCTACAGAGCCACTTGGTGTTCGTTGCCTTAGTTGTTGCATGGTATACTCTCATTTTTAGGGGTTTAGCCGTTTAGCCATCACAGACGTCGGCATATAAGTGATAAACTTCTGTAGTCCTGGTTCAATATGATTCATTACATAGGTGGAGCAAACTATCAAACGGATGAACATTAAGCCACACAGGCCGTTTCACTCCTGTTGGTAGCTTAGTGCAATTGCGTGGATAAACGCGTGCTCATATGGATAATGATAGTCCGTTCAATCCTTATGAACCAACGCATGACCCAAAGTCTAACTAACGCATGGGATATGCTGCAAAAAAAGACCTTCAAACTTGAGAAGAGCACACAGTCGTAAACAAAGCATCATAAAACATAAAGCATCATAAACCGTTGGTGTATCCACCATTGTTTGGACACACCCAAGTGATCAAAAGACATGAAGATACCACGGTCAATACATAGTAAACGTAGCCCAAGCCGGCGGAAAAATATATTTAAATAAATAAATATATATATATAAAGATGATTTCCGTATGAGTGTGATTTTTTGTTGGTCGATTGCTGCGGTTCACCACTTTAAATGCCTTTAATTCATTCAGTTTCGGGCGTATCAATGATCTTTAGTTGGTTAACTCCCCATGTTTGTCAGTTCAGAGGCCCCATGCAACCCTACTACAGTATCCCCGTTGTAGTTAGTGATATAATACCTATTTCATTCAATATTGTATATACATATATATATATATACATATCCCATTTAATCTCATTATAGATATCCCATTACATCCCTTCATATATCTGATCTCATTAGAATATATGAAAACGGCATGATAACATCATTATATATATATATACATAAATAAATAAATATATATATATAATATGTATATATGTATGTACATATGTAATATATAATATATATATATATCCCATTTCCATTTCTTGGTGGTGACATTCCAATATTTTAAGCGCCCTAGCACTGGATATTTCCAGGACCAGTTGGCGAAAGTGCATCGAAGAAGCAGAACAGAAGGAGAGCCGTCAGTCCCGCTCGAGGCATGATGGAAAAACAAGGCGGTTAAGCCGAAGAGTTGGATTTTCATGGGATTTCTATGGACTAATATCTGGAATGATAATGGGCATAATCTATCTGGATATATCTGGGATGTATATATATATATAACCACTATATTATATGGAGCTTTCTTAAGTCATGGGGGATCCCCAGTCGTCACCATGGTTGTTTCAATACTAGTCGTCATGGTCATCCATGACGACTGGATGATTCGGAGAATTGGGGGTAGCCCCATGACAAAACGGAAACCTCTATATTTAGCCCATAGAAAATATTGAGATACCCTCTGGTAATGACTAACAAAAAACTATGGAAAGATCCACCATTTTTCATGGGAAAATCCACTATTTCGACTGGGCCATTTTCAATAGCTACGTTAAATTACCAGAGGGTACCATTGATAGAATGGTTGAGGATTCATTTGGTATTGTCATCATCCATGCTGATTCACAGGATCGCTTGGAGAATTCAACGTGTCTTCCTGGCCATGACTCAATTTGCTGATATGTTGAAGGAGGGGTTGAACTACCAACCACATTCTATTTGCTAATAGATCATTGTTTTGCTGCTAAGTCTTGGACGTCTTTGCATAGTCATTATGTAATTATTGTGAATCTTACTTATACAATATTGAATCTTACTTACTATGCCCTTTCCCTTCTTGGGACAAAAGTGTTGGTTTATCCGCTGGTTATTGTTGAATTATTCTGTTGGATCTTGGAAGGTTTTAGAGGAAAATTCGGAGGTTGGATGCATGATTTTGGCTTGATGACTGGAAATCTTTGCAAATGCGGACGTGTCTAAAATAGATCTTCGAAAAAGGCCTACTCACACAGCATTTGCAAGGACAATCATTCACTCTGCCACACTATCAATGCATAGTTTACCTGAAGCTATAGGGGTCCAAAACAGAAAGAGCAAAGGTTAGTTCCCTACAATTTTGATACGTATATGCTGATGGTGATATATATATATATATATACATACGTACACTTGGAATCCAAGTGACCATTGTTTTGAAGGTTTGACCCATAAAATGGAGGGTTGACCATCCAAATAGGGGTCACTTGGCTTCTGGGTACGGTACATCTATAAATTATGTGTAAATATATAAATATAATATAATATAAATATAATATAATATAATATATAATATAATATTTAATATAATATATATATAATATAATTTAATTTATATATAATGTAATATTTAATATAATATAATTTAATAAATATAATATAATATAAATATAATATATTATAATATTATGTGATATAATATAATTTAATATGATTTAATTGAATATAATATAAATATAATATAATATAATATAAATATAAATATAAATATAATATAATATAAATATAATATAATATAATATAAATATAATATAATATAATATAAATAGGATATAAATATAATATAATGTAATATCATATAATATAATATAATATAATTCAATATTATCTAATTCAATATTATATAGTATAACATAATAGAATATAATTTAATATAATATAATATAGTTGAAATATATCGACCCCTGAGCCCCACTATGTATAGCATAGGTAGTAGGTCATATGTAGAGCACTGCCGTAGCTATGATTCCATCCAATTCGAATAGCTATTCCCAATGTATGTACAGTTACAACAACACTTGCTTAGAAGCGTTAGGTAAGTGTAAAGTAGCCATAATTAGAAACCGATATTCCCCTTTCCCTAACAACAACCTGGGTCAGGGTAATATGTTGTTGATGTTGTGGCTCAAGTGCGGAAAATAGCTCCGTGCTTGGTTTTCATGTTGTATAAGGGTTGTGGTAGGAACTTTTGTGGTTCGACCCCCCTTTTGTCTGGTTATCAGCCGTAAGGCTTGTTTTCTTGGTTGTTTTGCCTTTTGGGGTTTCTATTCCTACCACAACTGGTTTAGGCCCCTGGTTTCGCATCGCTCACTGTCTTTCACTCTTGCATGCCTACAGAAGGGTCGGACGAAGTCGCTGACGATTACGTCGCGACGGAAACACCAGTGGACGGATCCGAAGCGGCTGGTGAAGCAGAAGGTGTTGAAGAGAATCTTCCACCGACTGTTGACCCGGTAGCGGAGGAGCCCAGAAACTGGGCCGATCTTTCTGAGGGGTCCACTGCGCCCGTGCCTTCTGGAGAACTTGGACTGACCCAGGTCAAACAAGAGGTTCAAGAGGCCGAGTCGCTCAACGCGGTCCTTTCTGCAATTGGTGTTCCGGAGGTGGTCGCTGACGAGCCCGTCGCGACAGAGGGTGATTTTGAGCAGTCAACTTCAGATCAAACATTTTTGGAAGCTCCTCCAGACACGGACAATCCGGCAGAAGCAGCTTTCACGGACCTTGATCAAGCTAAGGAAGAAGACTTTCAATCTGATCCTCAACCATCACCTTCAGAGCACGTAGACGCCGAGGTTGAAGAAGCCGAACATCAGGTTGAGACATCCGATCTTTTGGGCTTAGGTGACGAGGCGGGTCCAGTAGGAGAAGCATCCGTTGCATCCGAACCATCTGCATCCGTGCCTGAGCCTGCGGTCGCTGACACATCCGGTGTCGCGACAGAAGCCAACACTAGTTGCCCCGATCAAATAGTCCCACCACCAACTAGCCCTAATCTTGTTGATCCCGGCACCGATCCTATCCAGGTAGGCCATTCCCCCGCAACTTCATCTAATCCCCCACGCCAGAGGGTTAGGTCAAGTAGGGGTGGTGCCACAACCAGGTGGCAAGAAGCAAAGCGAGCTTGGTGGAACGACTTCGAGGCATACCAAAATTGGCTTTACCATAATTCCGGAGGGGATATCGTAGGTGGCTTTTGGTTAAGAAAGATTCCTTACGAACAAGCCGACGAAAGCACTCGCTGGTTGATAGCTCTTCATTCAAGACTTGTTGAGGAGTTCCCAACATCACAGTGTTTAGCTTTGGCCTATCAGATCCTCATCCCTTACAAAGAGTGGGCTCACATCCACGGTTTGGACAGGCGCAGGGGTACTTCACACGCCGAACAAGTGATAAACTCTGGTGAACTACCCCCAAAAAGGATCATCAATCAACGTATCTTAGGGGCAGAGCACCCGCGCCCAGAAGAGTGGGATAGGTATTATAGATACATAGGCCCACAGCAGCAACCCCGTCCAAAAGCGGAAAGGCCTGCTGCCGCAACACCCGTTGCTGGCGCGGCAAGTGGAGGCACAGTTCCAACTCCGGTCCAGCAAGGACCAAAAGAGCCTGGGCACCCACCGCCGAACTGGCAACCTTCTTTGAGAAGGCCACCTGAGCCAGCAGTGCCACCGCGTCCAAGGGTTGCTGTCTCTGTCCATCCAGTCCCACAAGCACCAAAGTCAGATTCTCAAGGGGTCGCTGCCTTTGGGCGCGACGTAGCACCAGTCCCAGTTGCTAGCCCTGCTAAGCCACCAGCTAAAGCTAGGCCTAAAGCTCCTGATTCTAGTGCCACAACCCTTGCAGATAGAATTCAAAGTTTGCCACCTCCACCTAGTAACATTCCCCCTAGTCCGCCCGCTCATAAACAACCACCCTTACCACCACCACCATCTCATCCGCCGCCAACTGCACAGGAGCTCGCTGCCCGCAGTTCCCGACCAGCAGAGGCGCGAGAGGAGACTGCTCCGGCGGATCCCAACGATCCACCGCCTGAAGAGGAGCAGTGGGTGGAGGAAGAGGAGGAAGAGGAAGTTTTTGAGGAGGACCAGGTAGTTGAAGTTGAGGTTGAGGCGGAAGAAGAACCTGAATTCCCTGACTTTACCACAACCGAACACGGCCGTGAGGTTTCCACGCGCCGTCGTAGGCCTAAAAGAACTAGGTCTAACCCGCCATTGCCTGTCAATCTAGTTCCAAGGGAAACCCGTGAACGAATCGAACTTAGTCAAGAACTTTATAGAGCCCGTGCCATAACCGGTGTTTCTAGAAGACCTCTTGCCTTAAGACACCAAGTGCACGGTTACCCCGAAATTAGAATTGACTCCGCTGGCACCTGGGCTAGGGTCGCTGATCCTCCGATCGCGTACGCGCCGCAGACTTTGCCGTTTATTGTTCCTCACGCCGAGGCACCAGAGCTTCGGGTCAACCCACACGAGCTTCCCGACTCGCTGTGGCGTGATCCTGCACTTAGATCCCATCGGACTGTTCTTGGTTCAAGTAATTTAGACCCCAATAGTGTCTATAATATTTCCACCAATAACCCCGATACCGAATCTGAGGGCTCTGAAACAGCTGAGACTCGAACCGCCAGGTTTGTTTCATCAGGTCAGGCATTTGTCGGCCAGCAAGAACCGTTCGACGCTGGCTTCGCTGAGCGCACCCCTGCCCGTCCAATTGAGTCTCCACCAAAGAGACAGCGTCCTAACATAAGAACCTCCCGAATCCAACGTGATAAGCCGGCACAGCCCAGAAAAGATCCAGTTTCTGCTGCACCACCACCTGCAGCCCCTACAGTACCATCTTTGACTGTTCCCCCATTAAGCAGTTCTAGTAGTTCAGCTTATCCTCCCTGGAGGCAGTCTTTGCAAAGTGCTGGAACTGGGGTCGCTGACACAGCCCGTGTCGCGACAGAGACTGCATCAGAGCCAGCCGGCTCTCCCGTTGCGCGATCCAGATCAAGAGCACCCTCAGCCGAGACTGCGCCCGCAGTTGCTGCCAGAACATCAAGGGGAAGGGAAGTACCAATTTCAAATAAGATTTCATCTAAGTCTCGCAAAAGAGCTAGTTCTGTTCCTGTGCCAATCCGTGCAAAGGAGGCTGCTGTCCCCGACACGCCCCAAAGGCCAGAACCCTTACCACCAGCTCCAGAGCCTAAGAAGAATCTGCCTTGGAAGCATCCGCCTGTGCACATTGCACCTGCGACACCAGTTGCACCTGCAGCACCTGCTGCACCTGTGGTAATTCCCCCAAGACCTAATAGGCCTGTTCCCCCTAATCCAGCTAATCTTAAGCCCGTAAAACCTCCTCCGCCAGGAATTGGGGGGCCAAGACCTGCTGGACAACCGTCCCGAGATCTTCCTCCACTTGATCCCGAAGGACAGCAGCAGCCGCATCAAGAGCAAAGTTCAGGTTCTGGCCTTGCACCCCACGTCCGTGGGCGGCCTTTGCCTGACCCAACACCAGATCGGCCAGAGGGGGTCGCTGGCTCCGTGCCGCGACATTACCAGCACCAACCCAACTTAGTCTCTAAGGTAGTCCACGTTAATACATCCAACGTAGTTGTTTGTATCGACTGGCACGATACCATTGACCAGGCTCTCAACCCCGTAGGTGAATTGTCTTCCCACTTAGTTGATAAGCTTCGGTCACTGACTAGGATTGCTGGTAATCAAATTGAGTTCCACATTGTCTCATACGCCGGCCAATCCAAGATTGACAGCACCAAGGCCGGTGCTGAGCACGTGATTAGCCAGCTCATTGCGGAAGGATTGCCGTTTAGAGAAGTGCACCTGGCACGCTATCCTTGCGGTAGGCACGGCAAATCCTCTATCATCTCCGCTCTTCAGGCACATTGTCTCATCGACGACCGTTCTGACATCCTGAACGAGTGCAGGCAACTCGGCATCAAAACCATCCGCTCAGAGGGGCGTTCTGACAAGGAACTCTGCTGGATTGCGGAGGTAGAGGACTGGTTACGTCTTGAAGGGGTCGCCCAGATCCTGGAGTCTCGCCGCCCAGTTCCTCTTAGGACCAATCAATTTTACCCCAACTTTGGGGGCCAGGACGATCGCACACTGTGGTAGACCCTGGCACAAGTCCAGCGGCTCTACAGCATCCGATAGGCTTTCAACGCCGAGGTAGCTGAGCTTGCTCGCTACGTTCGTCGGTCTGTCCTTGTCGTTTGCCAAGTGTCCATTGTCCAATTGCCTTTTGCCTTTTGTTTTAGTTCAGTGTTGTTTTGCGGTCAGAGCTAGGGTCATTACCGCTAGCGAAGCCGTATCGCATCCGAACTTCAACCCAATTTGAATTAATTTCAATTGCACTTTATTATCTTAATATCCAACTTGCGAAGACATTGTTGGTTGAGGTAGTATTGTGCTGCATTGGTCTATTGTCCCATCACTGCACACTTTTGCTTGGGACGCTGAGCAAAGCTCGCGTTGGATCACATCGTTGCAGTTGAGCGCAAAAGTTCAGCCGAGTTTGGGTCAAGATGTCAGGTATTTCTCCCCCTTCTGATCCTAGTTCATCTAACAGTAGGTCAAGGAGTAGTCCTGAAACTTCTAATCCAAATGCAACACGGGTCCCGGCGGTTGTTACCTCCCTGGTTCCACGAAGAATCCAGTTGCCTTCAACTAGGGATGCCATGCGTGTTGATGAGTCATCTGATACTAGTGTGGAAGCATCTCAACAAAATAGATTTAGGCAAAGGGGTCCCCATGGTCCAAACCCAAGCAATAGTCCTGATGAAGATAATCCTGTAGACCTTAGTGCAACCCAAGCCACTTTCCTCGCGGGTGCTGCTGTAACCCAAGCGCACCATGCCGCCACTATCGCAGACCATGCTAGTAATGTTGCTATCCAATCCCAATTAGAAGCCTTCCAAGCTAGACAAGTCATCGCACAGCAGCAATCCGACTTTGGTCAGGTCGCTGCAGAAATGCGCGACGCAGCGACAAGGGCCATCTTGCACAACCAAGAGGAAGCCTACGCCGCTTTGGCTGAGAGGGACAGGGGTTCGGAGTTGTTTGAGCATAACCTCACCCAACAAGCCCAACAATTTGTTTTTGGGGCTAGGCAGCAAGCTCAGCAGGAAGTCTTAGAAAGTCAAGCGGTTTTGCAACGGGAAGCCCAACAATTCGTGGAATCTAATGTTAGACCACTTCAACAACAAATCAATTTGGGTAACCAACAATTGGCCACTCGGGAAGTTGAAATAACTGAAAGGGATACTAGGATTGCTTTCCTTGAGCAACAGCTGGCAGAAGCCAGACGCCAAAACAACTTGGCTGTAGCATCCCCGGTTCCAGTTTCCTCCATTTCAGGTTCTGCCCTTATGGACTATCTTGCGGATCTTCCCCAAGGAAATGTAGGTCAAAGGGTAATTCCTGAAGATGAGCAAACTATGCAAAACTTCAATTTATTTGAGGGTTATGTTCCAGCTCCAGCTCAAACACCACATGTTCGTGCTAGGCCTTTTGGTTCCCCACAAAATACTCCAGTTCCCCTGCAAGAGGTTGCAAATCCAATGGTTGTGGAGGCAACTACTTGGGCCACCCCCAGGGTTTCTGTTGGCCAATCATCCCATGAAGTAGCACCAAATGTTGTTCCGAACATGCCTCAATCTTTTCACCCTCCGGGTATTACACCCGTGACTGTTATGGCGAACCCCCAACCTGCGGAGTTGGCACTTGCCAACTTGTCCATGCCAGCAAATGCCATGGTACCTAGCGCTAATGTTGCAAGTGGTTCGAATCCAACAGAATCAGCTTTAGTCCAACAACTTTTAGCTGAAGTGAGTAGATTGACCAATGCATTGCAATCGCAACAACAGCAACTTCAACAGATGCAACAACAACCACAGCAGCTTATTGCCCATGCCCCCCTGCCGATAGCACCTCCGTGCACGCCCCCAAAGGGCGCTGCTGCTAGCGCACCGGGCTTAGGTCCAACCAATGCTAGTGCTGCGGGCACTCCCTGTGCAAACTCTCGTTTTGGGTCCATAGGTCGTGCACCTCCACCGCAGCAGGTGTTGCCGCCAGGGTTGCCGCCACTTCCGTTGGCGCAACAGGGTTTAGTTGCCGACAATACCACATCTTATCACCATATTGGTTCTGCTAATAGATCAGTTGATTCAGGTAGCTCAGAGTCCTCCTCGGATTCTGGTGAGTTTCACTCAGTGCGTGCCCCATTAGTCCTTACTGAATGTAGGATTTGTGGTGACCTCCATGAAGAGATCTTATGCCCGCATCTTACCATGAACCAACCCTATTTAGCCCCACAGCCACCTGCTGTTAACTATGCGGATGATGAAGAAGATACCATTAGGGTAAAATCCTTAGTTGACATGGTTTTTCCGAATCCACCCGAAAACGCAGGTCAAGCCCGTGGATATATCAATCAGGTGTTGATGTCAATAGGCAAACTCCAAAAAACCCCTGGTAATGAAGTTTATCAATGGGCCCAAGAGTGCCTAACCAATGATGAAGCTGTTCTTCAAGCCGATCCTAGGTACCCCCGCACTGATCGAGAGATCGCTTCTAGGCTCATAAAGACCTGTAAGCGCGGTAGGTTTGGCCTTGTTTTTCAGCAAATGGTAGAAGCAGAACGCGCAGCTAGTGGTGCAATGCCTTGCGGGCGCGCGATGTTGCGTAAAATATTCAAACATTTTCAACTCGAGCGTGACCGCATCGGCATGCTTGGCGAGCGAAATCTGTTATCCCTTAGGGTCGCTGGTAACACGGTAGCTGACTTAGAGGCCTTTAGGGATAAGTATATTTACGTGATGTCTACCATTCCCTTAGAGGATTTACCGCGACAACAAACGCTGTTTAACCATCTCATCGACGAGCTAGAGCGCAATGCTGTGATCGCCCCAAAAGTTGTTAAAGCTAGGGAAGCCCGACTAGATAGCCACCGTCGCACCACAGACTGGTTATGGTCTAAGGTTGAACTGGCCATCCAACTTGATCAGCAAAAGCGTAATCGCGCTGAGTTTGACAAGCAGCTGAAGTTGAAGCCTGCTGCCGGCTATGCCGGTACCCAACATACCCCCGATGATAAAATCGCTGGTGCCCCTGCACCGACCCCTAATCCCAAAGCTAAGGCCACGCCTAAGAGCCAGGGTTCAGGGGGGGGGTAATCCTAATCCTCAACCAAAGAAAACCCCTAAAAAGGAGGACGTGAAGGCAGCTCCTGCCCCAAAAGCGAAGCCCAAGGCTAAGCCATCCGGTCCGAAGCCGCCTCCGCCCAACCGA
>CAMXCT020002841.1:0-55703 GCA_947184155.2 Cladocopium goreaui
AGGAGGCAGGACCGATGTGTGCACCAAGGATGGAGAATTGACCAAAAGTGTTGAGCTGGAAGCCGGAAGGAAAGGCGTCCAAGTCGTGCCAGGATTTAGCGAGGCAATCATTACCCAAGTAGGCAAACAGGAGCTTAGGGCCTCTTTAGGTGCGAAGGCCAACCGCGCGGAGGGCCGGCTGAAGGGCCAGCGCGAAGAAAAGGGGGCCCAAAGGAACCTTGCTGAACACCGGCTTCGGAAGTGAAGGCTTCACCGTGGAAGAGGGGCGCGACGCGCCACCATAAATCCATTCAGCCCAAGGCGCCAGGCCAGGAAACCGGAGCCGCAGTCATCCTATGTTTCAGGCCTGTGCGCAGCAAACAAAGTTTTGACAAGGCTCCCTGGGGGCTGCGGTGTAGCTCGGCCCAAGACATCATGTCTTGAGGTGTCCCAGGCGTCGTGTGATTCAACGTATTCGCCAAGAACCAGCGGATACAGAGGCCGAGCGTTCCGTTCCCACGGGGTGGAAAACATGAGTACTGGTAGAAATCATGGATGGGATTGCATGCTGTTGAATAAAAGCAACAAAAAACATGCCCTCTTGCAGTGCCTTGGGAAAGTTCCCAAATCCAGCAGGGTACCCGTTTTTCTCACGTTTCAGCCGAAAGATTTCAACTGATATGCAGATTCTCAGATGCTTGACTCTGCGTTTGTGGTGTAAGACGAGTTTATAGTCGTATAGGCAGGCCTTTAATTAAGTTTTTTAATCCTAATATTTTTGTTATTCACCGCAAGGTTGGCTAGTGCCAAGACAAGGCAGGCGTACACGGTGTACACAGTACAACTATTCCGATGTGGATAGCCTGGCAGGAACTGAATGCCGTCTGAAAGCTCTCAGACGCGATGGATGCAGCCAAGACAGCTGGCTTCCCCATGGGGAAATTTGCGCTGAGCAAATCTTTTGGCAACTCTTGCCAAGACATTGGCAAACCAGGCAGCGCTTGGCCACCAGCAAGTGCAGACGACAAATACTTAGTCACCAAAGGTTTTTTGTTCACGTAGAACTGGTACTGATCCTGTGGTGACATCTTGCACACAGCTCGCCAATTGGCCAAAACTAGCAACATAGCCTTCGAAGCTTCACTTGCATTCCTGAGCGTCAACTTGGACGCATGATAACACAACTTCTGTAGCAACGCATCCCGGTCCAAGTCTTCCCCCGCAAGAACCATGGTAGCCAGCTCCTCAGTCAAGTAGTATGGTAGCATCAAGAAATCCTGACCAGTGCCACGCATGGGCTGCTCCTCCAAAGCCTTTGTCTTCTCAGCTATCGACGCTTGATACTCCGCCACTTGGGCTGCTGTCCACAGCTCACCATCAAAAGCTGCGAGCCACTCTGCCGCTTGAGCAGGTGTCAGCACGGCCACCTTCTCCAATGACTTGGAGACTCCGCGCCATTGTTTCTCCCGTATCTCAGAGAAACTTGACAAGGCCACAACTCCACGTAGGATTTTTTGGGCCGCTTCGATCTGCTTCGGACGCGACGCCATTTCCTATGCAACGCAAAGAGACAAAAGCTGCGAAACATATGTTATTTTCTTCCATTTTCATTTCTTTACAATAAAAAGTCGTTTTTTCAAAAAAAGCTAAGTCGCCGCTAAGTTAGCGCTAACTTTCGTGATATCATGCATCTTAACTTAGCTTCCACTTATAAACGAAGCCAACTTACTTATAAACCATCAAAAAAGTGATGCCACTTAGCAGCCACTTAGCAACTTAAGTAACCACTTAGCAGCCACATAAGCCACGTACAAAACGCTTAGCCTGAACTTATAAATGCTCTATCTGAGCGAGGATCCCAAGTAGCCCTGCTACTCATGTTGGAAAGGTGGAGCTACACACCGGTGAATCCGCAACAAATACAACAAAGCTTCATGTCGAGGATCGCAAGATGAATTTGCCAGTGCAACTGAATGTGTTAATTGCTGACCTGATTTTGTCCGAAACCGCGAGGCGACAAAATGTGGCAAGACGTGGAATTTTGTAGACGCCTAACTGATCGACTGATTCCTATGGCCAGAAGATCAGAGCATGGTGTACAGATGCAGAAGTCATCGAACTGAGACTAGAAAGTATGACCGCTATGACCATTGAAACTCAAGCGCTAAGTGACACTCCAATAGTCGACTTCGGGACCAGATCAGTGACCAACAGTTCGCTTTGTCAAGGCCGCGATTTTCCATGATGGCCACGTCGGCCACGTTGGAGGTTGGAACACAAACTTGTCGACAAAGGGCGAAAAATTGGCTAATTGCTCAAAAAGGGGAGGTTGACAAACTCTAATCAGACAGCATAATCAGCATAGAATTTGCAGTTGTCGAGCTTCGTTTTTGGCCGAAGATCTGCAACTTTGCAATCCAGCTCACGGGAGCATGGATTGACGCGACCTTGGATCGTCATGTGCCATGGCCAGATCATTTCGCCACAGCTGGTGATGAAACAGGCTGTCAAAAAGTGAAGGAAATCCTCGCCCCTTCGCCTGAAACGTGGTCAAGCTGTGTTTGCAACTGGAAGGCTTCGTGACTTCGTGGAATTTACGCGTTGCTTGAGGCTTCCTTCAACAGAGGCAAGGTAACAAAACATGTTTTTCGACTCGGTGGTTGTGCTCTGATTGGCAGGCCTGTGTGAAACCAAAACATGAATAGCGATTTCAAGCCGACTTGTGATGCGATCACTTTCCACTTTTAGAGCGGTAGATGCACAACTGTTTCGTCACACGCTGGCAGCTTGTGACAAGCCATAAGACAAGAGATGGCCAGGTCTTGTTGATATGTCCAGAGCTGACATTTCATCTGACCCGAGCACCACATCTCAAGCACCGGTCGGAGAAACAATGCCTGAGTTCAAGCATGGCAACCTGTCATCCGCCATCAAACCTGGTAGCTTGTGATCTATCTGGTGGCTTTGAGTTTGTGTCTGTGGGACTTTGGGATTTGTACCTTCAAATTGCTGGGTCCCTTGGACCAAGGAGGCGGAAGCGAAGGAGGCGGAAGCGAAGGTGCGCACGGAAGGGAAGCCTGAAACTTCAACCGGAAGGGATTGGACATTGGAACTTTCCTCCGGTCTCTTCATTGTGCATGGAAGATGCCATCTCTTCACCCAAGCATGCAGCCACTTCAAGCCTTTCTGAACTGGCAAATCAGGGTAGCCGTGCCAGTCAGCCTCCAAACCCCGTTGGATGTGAGGCTACTTTGGCAATGTCTTGACATAGCAACTCTTTTCAGTGTAGAAAGTGTCGTAGATCTGTTGTGGCGAAAGATTCTGTGCCAAAGATGCATGCACTCTTCATTCCCTTTGAGAGCTGGCAGCCACAGGTGCAAAGTCTGCAGTTTGTTTTGTGTCAGAGTCATGGACCAAGGTCAACCGGCTCTTGACGGAGGGCCGTTTGAACAAGACTTTGTCCAAATGTTGGCCTCACATATCATGCAGTTGTGAGATCCAAAGGTGCAAACTCATGGATTAAAGTCCGCAGCCCCCTGCTGGTATTGAACGCAATCGCAGTGCATGGTTAATGTTGAACACACCAGACTCACCAACTCTACAGATGTCATCAGCTGGGCTTAAGGCACTGCCAAGTTGGGACGAAATGTCCTTTGTCCATGCAGTCGTGAACTCGTCATTCTGCTTTCTCTCGAGATGTCGTAGGTGTTATTGGTGCAGGTTTGCCCTCTGTGCTGCCTCCTTGTTTTCAGCTTTTTCTAGCTAATTCCATGAGATTGAGCTGATATCTGATTGCTAGAATTTCTGGGTGTTTTGCAGCAGAACTCGTCAGCAATCCCAAATGCTGCGAAAGGAAAAATACCGAATGCGATGGCCCTCTTTTCAGTGTAGGGCAATTTGCTAACCTGTTAGATGCTGTGAAAGATTCCTTACCAAAGATTTGCATGTTTCGAGCAAAACCTAGGCTCAGTGGAACTCTTCTCTCGAGATGTGTTGTTCTGCCCAGGCCATCCTTCGAGAACCGACTGCACTTTGCAGTTGGACCATGCTCTCGATTCCCGCTGTGAATGCAGATTCACCCTGACCCTGTGACGCTCGTGCTTTCCATGAAGCCCAAGTATTGCCACAGAAACAGCTGTGGCAGCTATGGTTCAAGTGGTCGACTGGAAACCACTCAGCTGGCGGCTGGTGGCAACGAATAAACTTCGACTGGATGGTTGTAAGCTCTAGCCCCATGTGCATCTATTTACTGGATGGTTGGACCAGAGCCCTTTTCCCAGTCAATGGTTGGTGCCCCATAGCCCCACTCGGACTGTTCTGTGATAATTTGACCATCAAATGGGCGTTTGTCGCCAGCTAGTGTGCTCGCAAGAGTATAAGCGGTGCAGGAAAGGTAACGATGGTGGGCTTACTACCATCAATTCCTTGTCACGCTTGTCCAAGAGAAGGTGCAGTTTTTGTCCGTGCAGTTGGAGCAGGGTTGCTTCTGGCCTGCCTTTTTGTTTTCACTTTGCCGATGAAACGCAATTCGAGCGCAGCAAGATTTTCAGGAAGACGATATAAAGATGTTTTGATTTCCAGTTGAAGGTAGAGCTTGTCAGAATCTCGAAAGGTTTGGAACAGATGATTGGCGAACGGGCTACCCCTTAAATCGGCGTTGAGTGTAGAGACTCTTAAGAATCTCTTAAGAAGCTGTTGGATTTTGAGCCAAAGATGTTAGCTCAGCATTGCGGCTTTGCGTGACACTTGCTCCTCATGATGTGTTGCTTTGCCTACTCCTTTCCGTAAGAGCCTCTGATGCCCAACTGTCTTGCTCCAGTTGGGCCACGCTCCAATTCGCAAGTTGGACGAAATGTCCCGTGTCCATGCAGTCGTGAACTCTTCTTCACTGTGCTTTCTCTCCAGATGTTGTAGGTGTTATTGGTGCAGGGTTGCCCCCTGGGTTCCCTCCTTGTTTTCGATTTCCCAACAAAAGCAACATCAATCAGGTAGAGCTTGTCAGAATCTCAAAAGGTTTGGAACAAATGATTGGCGAACGGGCTACCCCTTAAATCGGCGTTGAGTGTAGAGACTCTTAAGAAGCTGTTGGATTTTGAGCCAAAGATGTTAGCTCAGCATTGCTGCTTTGCGTGACACTTGCTCCTCATGATGTGTTGCTTTGCCTACTCCATTCCGTAAGAGCCTCTGATGCCCAACTGTCTTGCTCCAGTTGGGCCACGCTCCAATTCGCAAGTTGGACGAAATGTCCCGTATCCATGCAGTCGTGAACTCTTCTTCACTGTGCTTTCTCTCCAGATGTTGTAGGTGTTATTGGTGCAGGGTTGCCCCCTGGGCTCCCTCCTTGTTTTCGATTTCCCCACAAAAGCAACATCAATCAGGTAGAGCTTGTCAGAATCCCAAAAGGTTTGCAACAAATGATTGGCGAACGGGCTACCCCTTAAATCGGCGTTGGGGGGGGGGGGGTGTAGCGACTCTAAGCTGTTTGATTTTGGAGCCAAGCTGTTATCTCAGCATTTGCGGCTTTGCGTTACATTCGCTCCTCATGATGTTTTTGCTTGCCTACTCCATTCCGTAGGAGCCCTCTGATGCCACCTGTCTGCTCCAGTTGGCCACGCTCAATTCGCAAGTTGGGACGAAATGCCGGGTTCCAGGCAGTCGGGAACTCTTCTTCACTGTGGCTTTCTCTCCAGATGTTTGTTAGTGTGTTTGGTGCAGGTTTGCCCCCTGGGCTCCCGTCCTTGTTTTCGCCTACGGCGCCATGACGACCCCTGCCGTTTTGCATTTTTGCTGATGGCGGCAATTTGCTCTTGAATTGAGCATGCACAACTGACGTCACGTCACTGGGTTGGGGTGGGGTGGGGATGTTAACGTTCATGTTAACTTGCGTCACATGCACAACTGACGTCACATCACTGGGTTGGGGTGGGGTGGGGATGTTAACGTTCATGTTAACTTGCGTCACATGCACAACTGACGTCACGTCACTGATTTGGGGTGGGGTGGGGATGTTAACGTTCATGTTAACTTGCGTCACATGCACAACTGACGTCACGTCACTGGGTTTGGGGTGGGGTGGGGATGTTAACGTTCATGTTTACGTTGGCGTCACATGCACAACTGCGACCGGTCACGTCACTCAATGGGTGTTTTGGTTGGTTGTTTTTATGTTTCCCTGTCCTGTTAACTTGCGTCACATGCACAACTGACGTCACGTCACTGGGTTGGGGGGGGGTGGGGATGTTAACGTTCATGTTAACTTGCGTCACATGCACAACTGACGTCACGTCACTGGGTTGGGGTGGGGTGGGGATGTTAACGTTCATGTGGAAGGAATTGGGAAAGCTGGCCAAAAAGAGTCGACGCTGAAGACCTTGCAAGGTAAGTTGAAAAAGAAGTGTTGCTCAATGACTGGTGGTCAGATGTAACTAATTTTCTCCAACCAAACGAAAAAAAACAATAATTCGTTTCAGGGGTATTGAAAATCGATGAACGTTTCACACGAAACGCACTTTTTGGAGTAGGCCCCAAAGTAACTACGATTTGACATTTTTATCACGTTTTTACAAAACAGTGCAAATACCATGATTTGGTGAACCAAGCATCATGAAAAATCAATGAATTACCCCGGGTCGCTAACCGCGCCGTAGCCTTGTTTTCGATTTCCCCACAAAAGCAACATCAATCAGGTAGAGCTTGTCAGAATCCCAAAAGGTTTGCAACAAATGATTGGCGAACGGGCTACCCCTTAAATCGGCGTTGAGTGTAGAGATTCTTAAGAAGCTGTTGGATTTTGAGCCAAAGATGTTAGCTCAGCATTGCGGCTTTGCGTGACACTTGCTCCTCATGATGTGTTGCTTTGCCTACTCCATTCCGTAAGAGCCTCTGATGCCCAACTGTCTTGCTCCAGTTGGGCCACGCTCCAATTCGCAAGTTGGACGAAATGTCCCGTGTCCGTGCAGTCGTGAACTCTTCTTCACTGTGCTTTCTCTCCAGATGTTGTAGGTGTTATTGGTGCAGGGTTTCCCCCTGGGCACCCTCCTTGTTTTCGATTTCCCCACAAAAGCAACATCAATCAGGTAGAGCTCGTCAGAATCCTAAAAAATTTGGAACAAATGATTGGCGAACGGGCTACCCCTTAAATCGGCGTTGAGTGTAGAGACTCTTAAGAAGCTGTTGGATTTTGAGCCAAAGATGTTAGCTCAGCATTGCGGCTTTGCGTGACACTTGCTCCTCATGATGTGTTGCTTTGCCTACTCCTTTCCGTAAGAGCCTCTGATGCCCAACTGTCTTGCTCCAGTTGGGCCACGCTCCAATTCGCAAGTTGGACGAAATGTCCCGTGTCCATGCAGTCGTGAACTCTTCTTCACTGTGCTTTCTCTCCAGATGTTGTAGGTGTTATTGGTGCAGGGTTGCCCCCTGGGCTCCCTCCTTGTTTTCGATTTCCCCACAAAAGCAACATCAATCAGGTAGAGCTTGTCAGAATCCCAAAAGGTTTGGAACAAATGATTGGCGAACGGGCTACCCCTTAAATCGCCGTTGAGTGTAGAGACTCTTAAGAAGCTGTTGGATTTTGAGCCAAAGATGTTAGCTCAGCATTGCGGCTTTGCGTGACACTTGCTCCTCATGATGTGTTGCTTTGCCTACTCCATTCCGTAAGAGCCTCTGATGCCCAACTGTCTTGCTCCAGTTGGGCCACGCTCCAATTCGCAAGTTGGACGAAATGTCCCGTGTCCATGCAGTCGTGAACTCTTCTTCACTGTGCTTTCTCTCCAGATGTTGTAGGTGTTATTGGTGCAGGGTTGCCCCCTGGGCTCCCTCCTTGTTTTCGATTTCCCAACAAAAGCAACATCAATCAGGTAGAGCTTGTCAGAATCTCAAAAGGTTTGGAACAAATGATTGGCGAACGGGCTACCCCTTAAATCGGCGTTGAGTGTAGAGACTCTTAAGAAGCTTTTGGATTTTGAGTGTTGCTTTGCCTACTCCATTCCGTAAGAGCCTCTGATGCCCAACTGTCTTGCTCCAGTTGGGCCACGCTCCAAGTCGCAAGTTGGACGAAATGTCCCGTGTCCATGCAGTCGTGAACTCTTCTTCACTGTGCTTTCTCTCCAGATGTTGTAGGTGTTATTGGTGCAGGGTTGCCCCCTGGGCTCCCTCCTTGTTTTCGATTTCCCAACAAAAGCAACATCAATCAGGTAGAGCTTGTCAGAATCTCAAAAGGTTTGGAACAAATGATTGGCGAACGGGCTACCCCTTAAATCGCCGTTGAGTGTAGAGACTCTTAAGAAGCTGTTGGATTTTGAGCCAAAGATGTTAGCTCAGCATTGCTGCTTTGCGTGACGCCTCGGGGCTGAGGTGTAGCTGGACCCAAGGCGGTGCCGGCTGCCACTGCGAGGTGTCCCGCGTCGTGTGATTCAACGTATTCGCCAAGGAGCAGAACCTGACGCGGTGAGAGGAACTGGGAAAATGGATGCCTGCTCGCTTTGGCCGCCATGCAACAGACATGTACTGTAAAGTCTCCAAGGCCACACCCCCAAATTCTAACATGTCAGGGAAAAAAGTTTGAATGCCAGGTTAGTAAACCTTTAAATATGAAGAAACATTGGAAATTGTTTTGTTGTCAAACACTTGGGGTAATTCGGTAGTAACATGGGACTAACTCATCTACTGCTGTTTGGGTTCCTTCCCAAACACTTCCAAAAGTTCCATATTAAGGTCTTCTCAGGGGCATGGAGGTTCCCGAGGTACCAGACATAAACAGAGCAAGCAACGCCCTGGAAATTTGCGTATTTTATTTTCCAGCGACCGGCCCTGGCAACCAGCACCGGCAACTGGCCGCACCGGCAAACGCCACCGGCAACCGGCATCCGGCATTTGTTTTTGGGCTTGGTTTTCAGGGTTGGTTTAGGGTTGTTCTAGGGTTGGTCCAGGCTTTGAGTACAGTCAGTTTGGGGTTGGCTTTCTTTGCAATTTTGTTTGGGATTCGTTTCGGGTTTGCTTTCGGCTTGGTTTTGGGTTGCTGTTCGCTGGTTTATGATTTATTTGGGGTTGGCTTAGGGCTTCTTTAAGGTTACTTAAAGGTCTATTCAGGGTTGGCTTAGGGTTTGTTCTAGGATTTGTCTTTATTGGATTAGTTTAGTTTTTTTTTGGGTAGTTTCGACTCTCTTTCGGGTTGGTTTTGGATTTGTTTCCAACAACCTTCTCGCAGCCACTCCAGTGCGATCTGCCACCAAACATTGCCAAACACCATAGCACTACGCCGCAAACACCTTCAAACCCGCTCAGCACTGCGGACTCTTTCTGAGCACTCGGTGACCACATCCACACCCGCCGAACAGACCACCTCCCAGCTGACCCGCCAAACGCACCACATCCTGAAATTTACAGCATTTCGCGCCATCACTACCACTTCGCTTAAAGTAGCTACAACAGCCGCAACATTCCAACATGTTGTTAACGTAATGAATTGTTGAGGTAATGTGTTGCTGATGTAATGTCTTGTCGAAGTAGTGAATTGTTAGTTTAACTATGTTTAACTTATATATTGTGCTGTATATAATGTAATGTATTGTAATGTAATGTAATGTAATGCAATGCAATGCAATGCAATGTAATGTAATATTGAAGTCATGTCTGGCAGACATTGCCTGGTTAATGTAACGTGATGTTGAAGTGATGTAATGTTGTTGATATAATGTCTTGTTGAGGTAATTGAGCCGTTCGTAGTTCGGAAATTTTGTTCCAGAGTTTCACTTGACTAAACATGGTGATTTTCAGGAGCTAAGTCTAAGTCCATCGAAAGACATCCTTTCGGGTTTTCAGACATGACCGGAGTTTCACAAAACAGAATATTGAATCTTGCTCGCATTGAGGATTTTTTTTGCCATTTTTGGAAGCCACCATTGACCACGCTGCTAGGATCATTCTGAGCTTTTCATGGCTGAGCGTTTTTATTCAGAGTTTGCCGTCACGATTGTTGATCTATCCTCCCATGAATGCAGGTGTTTGCAGTGATGCTGAAGGTTTGATATTCGTCGCGTAGATGTTGGGAACCACCTGCTACCGCGAACAGGAAACAAATTGCAATCTCGGGTTTTGGAGCGTGGCGAAATTACAAAGTACTGACTGTTTTGGTTTTCGGTTCAAGACGAGATAGCCTTGTAAGGTTTTTTGTGGGATGCTATAGGGTTTGTTCATTCCACAGGTTCTGAAAATCCCATTGATCCCATTCCGGAATCCATGGAAGGGACGCATCAAGCTTTCAGAATCGACACTTGTATGAGTTGATTTGTGTTTCACGCCTTTCTCGGAGACTTGGGTGCCTAAGTCAAACCACAGACACCACAGACCCTGAAGCCAAGTTTCAAGTCGGAAGTTGACTGAGATAAGACCAGATGTGGCACAGAGAAGTTGAACAGAATTGAGGGCTTGTTGCAAGAGGCTTACACTGCTGCTTTTTCGGCTTCAACTTTGCTCACTTTGCAGTCGCCGAGTCTGGAAGGGAGAAAGCCGAAACGCATCAGTTCATTGGGATCCACCGCTGCTCAAGTTGTCAGGCCGTGTTTGGGTCAAAATCGAGAGTCTGCTAAGTCTGCCTGGTGGCAGGCCATACCAGACTTGCCCAGTCTCGATTGACAGACACGCAGTTTCTTGCCAGTTTTCTACAGCCAAGTCTTCATAATTCCTATAAGAACCACCAGAGCTGTGTGCTTAAGTTTTTAATGTCGCATCCAGCGATGTTGGTTTCCGTGTTAGGAACATCCTCCCATTTTGCATCCGATGCGACATTCGCGAATCCAGTGACTTGAATGGCTCGCGTTCGTAGGGACTGGCTCGCGGGGATGTTCTCACTACTGCCGGCTTTGGGTTAAATATGTTAAATGCCCGTGCAGACTGACTGAACATCGAATCCTGTTTGTGCCAACGGATTGACAGAAAGATTCGATTGCCTCGATTCAAAGTTGTTGAGCAGCTTATGTCAGTCAGACCTCGTGGTTGGTTGGAAACGTCGCTGCCTTCGAACATTTGTGCATCGCAGTTAGGAACATCGATTAGTTGAATCATTGAATCCATCAAGACTATCCCTCTCAAAGAAATGGGATGAACGAGCGGTACTGGAAGGCGCGAGAGGTTCAGGACCTGGTTGCACCAGCAACTTCCAGGATGGGACGGCCATTCTGCCGTTCCAGCTGAAAGTGAGTTCTTACTCAACGGGGACAGTTGTTCCAGCCGTTAGCTGACAGCATGGGTAGATCCAAGTGATGAGGCCCTATTAAATCTATTACCTCCGATCCATTGATCTCCATTGATCTCCGATCCAAGAGGCCCCTAATATGCGAAAAAATTGTCGCCGACCGAGTCGTGCGTGTAAAGCGCGAAGCTCGCGCTTTCAGTCAACGAAGGATTGGAGCAACGGAAAGCTCTGAAGCCTCAGCCAGATCAAACTTGCACCAGTTGCAGATGCTTCTTACTCTCAGTAGATGCATAGATTCGTTCAAGAAAGGGGCAGTTCCCGTCAGCTGACAACTTGCCAGGATTGTTGAGGTCGGCCGAGTTAGACTTCCCGTTGTGACAGGCAAGTGACAGAGCATGATGGAACCGGACAGGCTGTCAGCGCAGTCAGAGAGGTCCGATTTCAAAATGTGACCAGCAAGGTCAGTCGAAATCAAGCAGTCATTTTCTCCGTGCCAGCTATGTAGCATGTGGCTAGCACAATGCCCAGCTTGTAGAATCTCAACAGCTGGTTGGCTTGAATGCCATTTCTTGTTTCCCTCTGTGCAGCGGGGGTCGGGTACATTTGGGTACGGAGTCCTAAGATTGGAGAGAGTCGAAGGCCATGTAGCAAGATCTAAAGGTGACACAGTAGCATCGTGTGATGAGCAACTCTGACATAGAGAGACTCTAAAATCTCTAAAATGGCCAAACCTTGGAAACCAACCAGTTATTCGTGGTTCTTACCCTGTTCAAGCAGCCATGTGCGAATGCTTCGCCATGCTTCGCCATGCTTCGCCATGCTCTGCCCGTGCCCAACGGAGCCTTTGTAAATGTCAGATGTTCTCTAAGGTGCTCGTGAGCCGCTTTACTGAGTCATGTCTCCAAGAATGGACTCAGACCGTGTTGTTTGATATGGGTTTGATAACAGTAAAAAAAGGGCCACATCAAATTGCGAAAGGGAGAACACCCCGTGAGGGGACTCATGTTAGATCTGCACAAAAGTGACATTAAAAACATTTGCAGGCTACCATCATTCTTTCATGGTTAAGTTTTGCTGCTTGCTGCTTCATAGACATCTTGCCGAAAAGGTGCTCTTGCCGACAAGGTTTTCAAGTGGCAAGAGTTTGCAAGAGCCCATTCTGATTGAAGCCCAAGCCATCCACTCAGAGGCCAGTCGCGTCGGCGTCGATGCTCCCTTCGTTGAGCGAACCTGGCTGCCATTTAGAGGTCCTTGACATTTTTCACATGCCCTGCAGCTGCCTTGTTCCCCCAGGGTGCAAGAATTATCCAACATTCAAGATGCACACTCCGCGGCCCTAAGCCTTTCATCGACTCACTGTGTGTGAAGTCGCCCAGAATGCAGGTTTGGCTGAGGCCATGAATGTGAAATTTCACGTGCAAAGACATGTGGCAAAGAAGCCTCGCAGGGATTTCACAGCCGAACAGGTTGATGCTGCCACGTGACGATCATTGTGGGCTACGTAAGGGCACCTTCATTTTTCCATGGTTTTTGCCCCTATGACGTTAGACATGTTACCGCAGTGCAGTGGTCATTAGATCACAGCCAGAAATGAAAGGCATCCCGCAGGGCCCGCAGGCTTCACGGGAACAAGAGATGGCTGTCCACTCGATAAGATCGCTGACAGAGTTAGTCTCTGCCAGTTAGGTCAGTTACCTTGAAGTTACCACCCTCACAAACAGATAACTCAGATAACTCAGATAACTCACTCCTGCGATCCTTCTGAGTCACTAGTAGGTGATGAAATTCTGCGACTGCTGCAGAAATTTGAGCATGCCTGAAAATTACCCCCAGTTGTCCATGGAAGATCAGTTTCCCTCAGAAATCACCAATTTTGATACGCACCAGATGCAATCCTTTAAGTCCGGTTGCCAGAGTTTCCTGCAGCTTGCAGGAGATGCAAGGCCTGTTACAAGCGCGGACATCGACCCTTTCGACGGATGATTACCTTCTGCCTGAGCCATGTTCAACCGCAATGTTCAATACCGCATGCCCTCTTGCAGTGCCTTGGGAAAGTTCCCAAATCCAGCAGGGTACCCGTTTTTCTCACGTTTCAGCCGAAAGATTTCAACTGATATGCAGATTCTCAGATGCTTGACTCTTTCACCGCAAGGTTGGCTAGTGCCAAGACAAGGCAGGCGTACACGGTGTACACAGTGCAACTATTCCGATGCGGATAGCCTGGCAGGAACTGAATGCACACATTCCGATCAGGGCAGCCTGGGCGCCCTGGAACCCGACCCATGAATTGCCAAACATGAAGGCAGAGCCACCATAGTTTTTCAACTTTCGCGCTGCAAAATTACAACGAGTTGAAAAACCACAGTTGTTGAGGTCCGTAATTTCAAGGCAAGTAGCGAGGTCGATCCCATTCTATCAAGAGCCATTTGAGTTCCGTGAGAGAGCAATGATCTCGCGAAGTGTGCCAAAAGATCTGGCTACAAAATAATGTGCCGTGAACAAGACATACTGAATTGGCATCGGAGAAAAACCTGCAGTTGTTACATAATCCTTTGCCTTCGAATTGCTTCTGTATACGTAAGCGCATAGGGAGGCCATGCAAGCAGCCAAGACAAATCTCCAGCAGAAACTAACCTGGTGGAAGGTGACAGCGCGAATCTGATCGCATGCATTGCCGGGAGCGGAACATCGGCTGCAGAAAGGCCATCTAGCCCTGCTACTCATGTTGGAAAGGTGGAGCTACAGGGTGACTTGCAGCTTCTGAGGATGCATGGTGCAGTGCGACAAAAGAACCCATTGAACACCGGTGAATCCGCAACAAATACAACAAAGCTTCATGTCGAGGATCGCAAGATGAATTTGCCAGTGCAACTGAATGTGTTAATTGCTGACCTGATTTTGTCCGAAACCGTGAGGCGACAAAATGTGGCAAGACGTGGAATTTTGTAGACGCCTAACTGATCGACTGATTCCTATGGCCAGAAGATCAGAGCATGGTGTACAGATGCAGAAGTCATCGAACTGAGACTAGAAAGTATGACCGCTATGACCATTGAAACTCAAGCGCTAAGTGACACTCCAATAGTCGACTTCGGGACCAGATCAGTGACCAACAGTTCGCTTTGTCAAGGCCGCGATTTTCCATGATGGCCACGTCGGCCACGTTGGAGGTTGGAACACAAACTTGTCGACAAAGGGCGAAAAATTGGCTAATTGCTCAAAAAGGGGAGGTTGACAAACTCTAATCAGACAGCATAATCAGCATAGAATTTGCAGTTGTCGAGCTTCGTTTTTGGCCGAAGATCTGCAACTTTGCCATCCAGCTCACGGGAGCATGGATTGACGCGACCTTGGATCGTCATGTGCCATGGCCATATCATTTCGCCACAGCTGGTGATGAAACAGGCTGTCAAAAAGTGAAGGAAATCCTCGCCCCTTCGCCTGAAACGTGGTCAAGCTGTGTTTGCAACTGGAAGGCTTCGTGACTTCGTGGAATTTACGCGTTGCTTGAGGCTTCCTTCAACAGAGGCAAGGTAACAAAACATGTTTTTCGACTCGGTGGTTGTGCTCTGATTGGCAGGCCTGTGTGAAACCAAAACATGAATAGCGATTTCAAGCCGACTTGTGATGCGATCACTTTCCACTTTTAGAGCAGTAGATGCACAACTGTTTCGTCACACGCTGGCAGCTTGTGACAAGCCATAAGACAAGAGATGGCCAGGTCTTGTTGATATGTCCAGAGCTGACATTTCATCTGACCCGAGCACCACATCTCAAGCACCGGTCGGAGAAACAATGCCTGAGTTCAGGCATGGCAACCTGTCATCCGCCATCAAGCCTGGTAGCTTGTGATCTATTTGGTGGCTTTGAGTTTGTGTCTGTGGGACTTTGGGATTTGTACCTTCAAATTGCTGGGTTCCTTGGACCACGGCTACGGCGAAGGAGGCGGAAGCGAAGGTGCGCACGGAAGGGAAGCCTGAAACTTCAACCGGAAGGGATTGGACATTGGAAATTTCCTCCGGTCTCTTCATTGTGCATGGAAGATGCCATCTCTTCACCCAAGCATGCAGCCACTTCAAGCCTTTCTGAATTGGCAAATCAGGGTAGCCGTGCCAGTCAGCCTCCAAACCCCGTTGGATGTGAGGCTACTTTGGCAATGTCTTGACATAGCAACTCTTTTCAGTGTAGAAAGTGTCGTAGATCTGTTGTGGCGAAAGATTCTGTGCCAAAGATGCATGCACTCTTCATTCCCTTTGAGAGCTGGCAGCCACAGGTGCAAAGTCTGCAGTTTGTTTTGTGTCAGAGTCATGGACCAAGGTCAACTGGCTCTTGACGGAGGGCCGTTTGAACAAGACTTTGTCCAAATGTTGGCCTCACATATCATGCAGTTGTGAGATCCAAAGGTGCAAACTCATGGATTAAAGTCCGCAGCTCCCTGCTGGTATTGAACGCAAACGCAGTGCATGAATAATGTTGAACAAACCAGACTCACCAACTCTACAGATGTCATCAAGTTGGGACGAAATGTCCTTTGTCCATGCAGTCGTGAACTCGTCATTCTGCTTTCTCTCGAGATGTTGTAGGTGTTATTGGTGCAGGGTTGCCCTCTGTGGTGCCTCCTTGGTTTCGGCTTTCTAGCTAATTCCATGAGATTGAGCTGATATCTGATTGCTAGAATTTCTGGGTGTTTTGCAGCAGAACTCGTCAGCAATCCCAAATGCTGCGAAAGGAAAAATACCGAATGCGATGGCCCTCTTTTCAGTGTAGGGCAATTTGCTAACCTGTTAGATGCTGTGAAAGATTCCTTACCAAAGATTTGCATGTTTCGAGCAAAACCTAGGGTCAGTGGAACTCTTCTCTCGAGATGTGTTGTTCTGCCCAGTCCATCCTTCGAGAACCGACTGCACTTTGCAGTTAGACCATGCTCTCGATTCCCGCTGTGAATGCAGATTCACCCTGACCCTGTGACGCTCGTGCTTTCCATGAAGCCCAAGTATTGCCACAGAAACAGCTGTGGCAGCTATGGTTCAAGTGGTCGACTGGAAACCACTGTGCTGGCGGCTGGTGGCAACGAATAAACTTGGGAAGGTCCCCTCCTAGGCGTCGTGCGTTTTTGAACACACAACGCCTTTAAAACCTGCATTTCGTGAATGTTTTAAAAATGCATCTTCCAAGAGGGGTCTCCGAAGTAACTTTTTTTTAACCTCATCGCGCATACATTGCTTTCAAAGCTTTGGACAGGTGTGAGACACAGTCGTTCTTTTCTTGAGATCGCCACTGCATATATATATATATACATATGTCTATATATGTATTATATATATATATATTGTATATGTTGTATATTTCCCAGGTGACGGGTCAGGTCGTCTGGCAGGTGGAGCCACTGCATATACATAAATATGAGCCAGGTACTGCTATATGGTAACTATGACATGAGCCAGAACAACGCAACAAGCAAAACCAAGGTGAAAGCCATGAAACAAAGCAACATTCCACTTGTGACACGAAGACATGAACATAAGCAACAAAGACGTATCGAAAATGTCTGAACCAAACGAAAGACATGAGATCATTTCATTTTCAAAACTATTCTAACAACGCACAAACAAATGAACCGCGTGTCAAGAACGCACATGCAGGAACGTTAATAAACAAGAACGTTATCATCCCCCCCAACCCCCCCACCCCCCCACCCCACCCCACCCCCCACCCCATCCCACCCCCCCGAACAAACCCTGGCATGCCAACACGCCACCGGACACCAACGTCAACATATCCAAACCAAAACATCGAACGCGTGTCAAACCATCACTTGCAAAAGTGAACAGCGTGTCAAGAACGCACATGCAGGAACGTCAATAAACAAGAACGTTATCATCCCCCCCACCCCCCCCCCCCCCCCCCCCCACCCACCCCACCCACCCCCCCCCCCACCCCATCCCACCCCCCCGAACAAACCCTGGCATGCCAACACGCAACTATAAACGCAACAGCGTCAAGAAACACAGCAAAACGCGCGGAAAATGCAACGACGCACACGAAAACAAGGAAGCACGTGAGATGACATGGATGCTTCGACAGTGACGCAAACATGAAAAAATGACAACACTCCGCGACGCCCTCGAGGGGACCTTACCATAAACTTCGACTGGATGGTTGTAAGCTCTAGCCCCATGTGCATCTATTTACTGGATGGTTGGACCAGAGTCCTT
The DNA here is from genome assembly GCA_947184155.2 of Cladocopium goreaui. Lineage (NCBI taxonomy): Eukaryota > Dinophyceae > Suessiales > Symbiodiniaceae > Cladocopium > Cladocopium goreaui. Next base: position 17,386 of record CAMXCT020002841.1, read on the forward strand.
TTCCCAGTCAATGGTTGGTGCCCCATAGCCCCACTCGGACTGTTCTGTGATAATTTGACCATCAAATGGGCGTTTGTCGCCAGCTAGTGTGCTCGCAAGAGTATAAGCGGTGCAGGAAAGGTAACGATGGTGGGCTTACTACCATCAATTCCTTGTCACGCTTGTCCAAGAGAAGGTGCAGTTTTTGTCCGTGCAGTTGGAGCAGGGTTGCTTCTGGCCTGCCTTTTTGTTTTCACTTTGCCGATGAAACGCAATTCGAGCGCAGCAAGATTTTCAGGAAGACGATAAAAAGATGTTTTGATTTCCAGTTGAAGGTAGAGCTTGTCAGAATCTCGAAAGGTTTGGAACAAATGATTGGCGAACGGGCTACCCCTTAAATCGGCGTTGAGTGTAGAGACTCTTAAGAAGCTGTTGGATTTTGAGCCAAAGATGTTAGCTCAGCATTGCGGCTTTGCGTGACACTTGCTCCTCATGATGTGTTGCTTTGCCTACTCCATTCCGTAAGAGCCTCTGATGCCCAACTGTCTTGCTCCAGTTGGGCCACGCTCCAATTCGCAAGTTGGACGAAATGTCCCGTGTCCATGCAGTCGTGAACTCTTCTTCACTGTGCTTTCTCTCCAGATGTTGTAGGTGTTATTGGTGCAGGGTTGCCCCCTGGGCTCCCTCCTTGTTTTCGATTTCCCAACAAAAGCAACATCAATCAGGTAGAGCTTGTCAGAATCCCAAAAGGTTTGCAACAAATGATTGGCGAACGGGCTACCCCTTAAATCGGCGTTGAGTGTAGAGACTCTTAAGAAGCTGTTGGATTTTGAGCCAAAGATGTTAGCTCAGCATTGCGGCTTTGCGTGACACTTGCTCCTCATGATGTGTTGCTTTGCCTACTCCATTCCGTAAGAGCCTCTGATGCCCAACTGTCTTGCTCCAGTTGGGCCACGCTCCAATTCGCAAGTTGGACGAAATGTCCCGTGTCCATGCAGTCGTGAACTCTTCTTCACTGTGCTTTCTCTCCAGATGTTGTAGGTGTTATTGGTGCAGGGTTGCCCCCTGGGCTCCCTCCTTGTTTTCGATTTCCCCACAAAAGCAACATCAATCAGGTAGAGCTTGTCAGAATCCCAAAAGGTTTGGAACAAATGATTGGCGAACGGGCTACCCCTTAAATCGGCGTTGAGTGTAGAGACTCTTAAGAAGCTGTTGGATTTTGAGCCAAAGATGTTAGCTCAGCATTGCGGCTTTGCGTGACACTTGCTCCTCATGATGTGTTGCTTTGCCTACTCCATTCCGTAAGAGCCTCTGATGCCCAACTGTCTTGCTCCAGTTGGGCCACGCTCCAATTCGCAAGTTGGACGAAATGTCCCGTGTCCATGCAGTCGTGAACTCTTCTTCACTGTGCTTTCTCTCCAGATGTTGTAGGTGTTATTGGTGCAGGGTTGCCCCCTGGGCTCCCTCCTTGTTTTCGATTTCCCCACAAAAGCAACATCAATCAGGTAGAGCTTGTCAGAATCCCAAAAGGTTTGGAACAAATGATTGGCGAACGGGCTACCCCTTAAATCGGCGTTGAGTGTAGAGACTCTTAAGAAGCTGTTGGATTTTGAGCCAAAGATGTTAGCTCAGCATTGCGGCTTTGCGTGACACTTGCTCCTCATGATGTGTTGCTTTGCCTACTCCATTCCGTTAAGAGCCTCTGATTTGCCCAACTGTCTTGCTCCAGTTGGGCCACGCTCCAATTCGCAAGTTGGACGAAATGTCCCGTGTCCGTTGCAGTCGTGAAATTCTCTCCAGATGTTGTGGTGTTATTGGTGCAGGGTTGCCCCCTGGGCTCCCTCCTTGTTTTCGATTTCCCCACAAAAGCAACATCAATCAGGTAGAGCTTGTCAGAATCCCAAAAGGTTTGGAACAAATGATTGGCGAACGGGCTACCCCTTAAATCGGCGTTGAGTGTAGAGATCTCTTAAGAAGCTGTTGGATTTTGAGCCAAAGATGTTAGCTCAGCATTGCGGCTTTGCGTGGCACTTGCTCCTCATGATGTGTTGCTTTGCCTACTCCTTTCCGTAAGAGCCTCTGATGCCCAACTGTCTTGCTCCAGTTGGGCCACGCTCCAATTCGCAAGTTGGACGAAATGTCCCGTGTCCATGCAGTCGTGAACTCTTCTTCACTGTGCTTTCTCTCCAGATGTTGTAGGTGTTATTGGTGCAGGGTTGCCCCCTGGGCTCCCTCCTTGTTTTCGATTTCCCCACAAAAGCAACATCAATCAGGTAGAGCTTGTCAGAATCCCAAAAGGTTTGGAACAAATGATTGGCGAACGGGCTACCCCTTAAATCGCCGTTGAGTGTAGAGACTCTTAAGAAGCTGTTGGATTTTGAGCCAAAGATGTTAGCTCAGCATTGCGGCTTTGCGTGACACTTGCTCCTCATGATGTGTTGCTTTGCCTACTCCATTCCGTAAGAGCCTCTGATGCCCAACTGTCTTGCTCCAGTTGGGCCACGCTCCAATTCGCAAGTTGGACGAAATGTCCCGTGTCCGTACAGTCGTGAACTCTTCTTCACTGTGCTTTCTCTCCAGATGTTGTAGGTGTTATTGGTGCAGGGTTGCCCCCTGGGCTCCCTCCTTGTTTTCGATTTCCCAACAAAAGCAACATCAATCAGGTAGAGCTTGTCAGAATCTCAAAAGGTTTGGAACAAATGATTGGCGAACGGGCTACCCCTTAAATCGCCGTTGAGTGTAGAGACTCTTAAGAAGCTGTTGGATTTTGAGCCAAAGATGTTAGCTCAGCATTGCTGCTTTGCGTGACGCCTCGGGGCTGAGGTGTAGCTGGACCCAAGGCGGTGCCGGCTGCCACTGCGAGGTGTCCCGCGTCGTGTGATTCAACGTATTCGCCAAGGAGCAGAACCTGACCCGGTGAGAGGAACTGGGAAAATGGATGCCTGCTCGCTTTGGCCGCCATGCAACAGACATGTACTGTAAAGTCTCCAAGGCCACACCCCCAAATTCTAACATGTCAGGGAAAAAAGTTTGAATGCCAGGTTAGTAAACCTTTAAATATGAAGAAACATTGGAAATTGTTTTGTTGTCAAACACTTGGGGTGATTCGGTAGTAGCATGGGACTAACTCATCTACTGCTGTTTGGGTTCCTTCCCAAACACTTCCAAAAGTTCCATATTAAGGTCTTCTCAAGGGCATGGAGGTTCCCGAGGTACCAGACATAAATAGAGCAAGCAACGCCCTGGAAATTTGCGTATTTTATTTTCCAGCGACCGGCCCTGGCAACCAGCACCGGCAACTGGCCGCACCGGCAAACGCCACCGGCAACCGGCATCCGGCATTTGTTTTTGGGCTTGGTTTTCAGGGTTGGTTTAGGGTTGTTCTAGGGTTGGTCCAGGCTTTGAGTACAGTCAGTTTGGGGTTGGCTTTTTTCGCAATTTTGTTTGGGGTTCGTTTCGGGTTTGCTTTCGGCTTGGTTTTGGGTTGCTTTAGGATTTGTTCGCTGGTTTATGATTTATTTGGGGTTGGCTTAGGGCTTCTTTAAGGTTACTTAAAGGTCTATTCAGGGTTGGCTTAGGGTTTGTTCTAGGATTTGTCTTTATTGGATTAGTTTAATTTTTTTTGGGGTAGTTTCGACTCTCTTTCGGGTTGGTTTTGGATTTGTTTCCAACAACCTTCTCGCAGCCACTCCAGTGCGATCTGCCACCAAACATTGCCAAACACCATAGCACTACGCCGCAAACACCTTCAAACCCGCTCAGCACTGCGGACTCTTTCTGAGCACTCGGCGACCACATCCACACCCGCCGAACAGACAACCTCCCAGCTGACCCGCCAAACGCACCACATCCTGAAATTTACAGCATTTCGCGCCATCACTACCACTTCGCTTAAAGTAGCTACAACAGCCGCAACATCCCAACATGTTGTTAACGTAATGAATTGTTGAGGTAATGTGTTGCTGATGTAATGTCTTGTCGAAGTAGTGAATTGTTAGTTGAACTTATAGAATGGGCTAGCGCCCAGGTGCCGCCGACCCCCCTCTATTTGGGGGGCACTGTGGGGGGAGAGAGAGAGAGAGAGAGAGAGAGACAGAGAGGGAGAGGGAGAGGGAGAGATGGATGGATGGATGGATGGATAGATAGACAGACAGACAGACGGACAGACAGACAGGTAGACATGTGAATAGATAGAGAGATTGACAGACAGACAGATGGGTAGTTGGATAGATAGATGGGTAGAAGGATAGATTGATAGATAGATGGATGGATGGATGGATAGATAGATAGATAGAGGGAGAGAGAGAGATAGATCGATGGATAGATAGAGGGATAGAGAGAGAGAGAGATAAATTGATAGATTGATAGATAGATAAACAGGTGGATAGATCGATTGTTGGACAGATGGATAGATAGAGGGACAGAGAGAGAGAGAGAGAGAGAGAGAGAGGGAGAGAGAGAGAGAGATAGATGGCAGACAGGTAGATAGACAGTTGGATAAACAGATGGATAGATCGATTGTTGGATAGATAGATAGTGGCATAGGAAGAAAGACGGATGGAAGGTTTTGGAGGGTTTGGAGGGTTTTGGAATGTTTGGAGCGTTTGCGGGCTGGGTAGACATGAATACACGTGTACTTAAAGCGGGGGCTCAAGGGGAGGCTTCAAGGCGGGCTTCAAGCAGTGCTTAAACGATGGCTAGGGGGAGCTTAAGGGACGGGTTAAGGGGCGGCTTTTAAGGTTTGAAGGTGAGTTTTACGGGGATACAAGACGCGGCTTGCAATGCGGTTTTAGAGGAGAAATGGATTCTTTTGTCAATGGCGTGGCCAGGCGCAAGCCGGGCAAACGGTACCTTTGAAAGCCCATAGAAAGCTATGCTGCGGCCTTGGCCCTGGGGTGCCTGTTGGGGAAGTGGCCTTGGCCCTGGGGTACCTGCTGGGGAGGGTGTTTGGAGGGTCTGGAGGGCTTTGGAGGGTTTTGGAGGGTTTGGGAGTTTTGGAGGGTGTTTGGAGGGTTTGGAAGGTTTTGGAGGGATTGGAGGGTTTTGGAGGGTTTGGAGGGTTTTGGAGCGTTTGGAGTGTTTGCGGGCTGGCAAACGGCAGCTTTGAAAGCCAATAGAAAGCCATTGCTGTGGCCTTGGCCCTGGGGTGCTTGTTTGAGAAGTGGCCTTGGCCCTGGGGTGCCTGTTGGGGAAGGTGTTTGGAGGGTTTGGAGGGTTTTGAAGGGTGTTTGGAGGGTTTTGGAGGGTGTTTGGAGGGTTTGGACGGTTTTGGAGGGTTTGGAGGGTTTTGGAGCGTTTGGAGCGTTTGCGGGCTGGCAAACGGCAGCTTTGAAAGCCAATAGAAAGCCATTGCTGTGGCCTTGGAGGGTTTGGAAGGTTTTGGAGGGTTTGGAGGGTTTGGAAGGTTTTGGAAGGTTTGGAGCGTTTGCAGGCGGGCAAACGGTAGCTTTGAAAGCCCATAGAAAGCCATTGCCGTGGCCTTGGCCCTGGGGTGCCTGTTGGGGAAGTGGCCTTGGCCCTGGGGTGCCTGCTGGGGAAGGTGTTTGGAGGGTTTGGAAGGTTTTGGAGGGTTTGGAGGATTTTGGAGGGTGTTTGGAGGGTTTGGAAGGTTTTGGAGGGTTTGGAGGGTTTGGAGGGTTTTGGAGGGTATTTGGAGGGTTTGAAGGGTTTTGGAGGGTTTGGAGGGTTTTGGAGCGTTTGGAGTGTTTGCGGGCTGGCAAACGGCAGCTTTGAAAGCCAATAGAAAGCCATTGCTGTGGCCTTTGGCCCTGGGGTGCTTGTTTGAGAAGTGGCCTTGGCCCTGGGGTGCCTGTTGGGGAAGGTGTTTGGAGGGTTTGGAGGGTGTTTGGAGGGTTTGGAGGGTTTTGGAGGGTTTGGAGGGTTTTGGAGCGTTTGGAGTGTTTGCCGGCTGGCAAACAGTACCTTTGAAAGCCCATAGAAAGCTATGCTGCGGCCTTGGCCCTGGGGTGCCTGTTGGGGAAGTGGCCTTGGCCCTGGGGTGCCTGCTGGGGAAGGTGTTTGGAGGGTTTGGAGGGTTTTGGAGGGTTTGGAGGGTTTTGGAGGGTGTTTGGAGGGTTTGGAAGGTTTTGGAGGGTTTGGAGGGTTTGGAGGGTTTTGGAGGGTGTTTGGAGGGTTTGGAAGGTTTTGGAGGGTTTGGAGGGTTTTGGAGCGTTTGGAATGTTTGCGGGCTGGCAAACGGCAGCTTTGAAAGCCAATAGAAAGCCATTGCTGTGGCCTTGGCCTGGGGTGCTTGTTTGAGAAGTGGCCTTGGCCCTGGGGTGCCTGTTGGGGAAGGTGTTTGGAAGGTTTGGAGGGTTTTGGAGGGTTTGGAGGGTGTTTGGAGGGTGTTTGGAGGGTTTGGACGGTTTTGGAGGGTTTAGAGGGTTTTGGAGCGTTTGGAGCGTTTGCGGGCTGGCAAACGGCAGCTTTGAAAGAAAATAGAAAGCCATTGCTGTGGCCTTGGCCCTGGGGTGCCTGCTGGGGACGGTGTTTGGAGGGTTTGGAAGTTTTGGAGGGTTTGGAGGGTTTGGAAGGTTTTGGAAGGTTTGGAGCGTTTGCAGGCGGGCAAACGGTAGCTTTGAAAGCCCATAGAAAGCCATTGCTGTGGCCTTGGCCCTGGGGTGCCTGTTGGGGAAGTGGCCTTGGCCCTGGGGTGCCTGCTGGGGAAGGTGTTTGGAGGGTTTGGACGGTTTTGGAGAGTGTTTGGAGGGTTTGGAGGGTTTTGGAAGGGTTTGGAGGGTTTGCAGGGTTTTGGAGGGTGGTCCGACAGGACAAGTTCCACACCTGCTGTGGTCCCAGGCGCCGCCCCGGCCTTGGCGAAGGCCGGGGTCGGCGGATATATTGTGCTGTATATAATGTAATGTAATGTAATGCAATGCAATGCAATGCAATGTAATGTAATGTAATGTAATATTGAAGTCATGTCTGGCAGACATTGCCTGGTTAATGCAACGTGATGTTGAAGTGATGTAATGTTGTTGATATAATGTCTTGTTGAGGTAATTGAGCCGTTCGTAGTTCGGAAATTTTGTTCCAGAGTTTCACTTGACTAAACATGGTGATTTTCAGGAGCTAAGTCTAAGTCCATCGAAAGACATCCTTTCGGGTTTTCAGACATGACCGGAGTTTCACAAAACAGAATATTGAATCTTGCTCGCATTGAGGATTTTTTTTTTTGCCATTTTTGGAAGCCACCATTGACCACGCTGCTAGGATCATTCTGAGCTTTTCATGGCTGACCGTTTTTATTCAGAGTTTGCCGTCACGATTGTTGATCTATCCTCCCATGAATGCAGGTGTTTGCAGTGATGCTGAAGGTTTGATATTCGTTGCGTAGATGTTGGGAACCACCTGCTACCGCAAACAGGAAACAAATTGCAATCTCGGGTTTTGGAGCGTGGCGAAATTACAAGGTCCTGACTGTTTTGGTTTTCGGTTCAAGACGAGATAGCCTTGTAAGGTTTTTTGTGGGATGCTATAGGGTTTGTTCATTCCACAGGTTCTGAAAATCCCATTGATCCCATTCCGGAATCCATGGAAGGGACGCATCAAGCCTCTTTCAGAATCGACACTTGCATGAGTTGATTTGTGTTTCACGCCTTTCTCGGAGACTTGGGTGCCTAAGTCAAACCACAGACACCACAGACCCTGAAGCCAAGTTTCAAGTCGGAAGTTGACTGAGATAAGACCTGATGTGGCACAGAGAAGTTGAACAGAACTGAGGGCTTGTTGCAAGAGGCTTACACTGCTACTTTTTCGGCTTCAACTTTGCTCACTTTGCAGTCGCCGAGTCTGGAAGGGAGAAAGCCGAAACGCATCAGTTCATTGGGATTCACCGCTGCTCAAGTTGTCAGGCCGTGTTTGGGTCAAAATCGAGAGTCTGCTAAGTCTGCCTGGTGGCAGGCCATACTGTACCAGACTTGCCCAGTCTCGATTGACAGACACGCAGTTTCTTGCCAGTTTTCTACAGCCAAGTCTTAATAATTCCCATAAGAAACACCAGAGCTGTGTGCTCAAGTTTTTAATGTCGCATCCAGCGATGTTGGTTTCCATGTTAGGAACATCCTCCCATTTTGCATCCAGCGATGCGACATTCGCGAATCCAGTGACTTGAAGAGAGCGTTCGTAGGGACTGATGGCTCGCGGGGGTGTTCTCACTACTGCCGGCTTTGGGTTAAATGCCCGTGCAGACTGACTGAACATCGAATCCTGTTTGTGCCAACGGATTGACAGAAAGATTCGATTGCCTCGATTCAAAGTTGTTGAGCTTATGTCAGTCAGACAGTCAGACCTCGTGGTTGGTTGGAAACGTCGCTGCCTTCGAACATCTGTGCATCGCAGTTAGGAACATCGATTAGTTGAATCATTGAATCCATCAAGACTATCCCTCTCAAAGAAATGGGATGAACGAGCGGTACTGGAAGGCGCGAGAGGTTCAGGACCTGGTTGCACCAGCAACTTCCAGGATGGGACGGCCATTCTGCCGTTCCAGCTGAAAGTGAGTTCTTACTCAACGGGCAGGGACAGTTGTTCCAGCCGTTAGCTGACAGCATGGGTAGATCCAAGTGATGAGGCCCTATTAAATCTATTACCTGGAACATTGATCTCCATTGGTCTCCGATCCAAGAGGCCCCTAATATGCGAAAAAATTGTCGCCGACCGAGTCGTGCGTGTAAAGCGCGAAGCTCGCGCTTTCAGTCAACGAAGGATTGGAGCAACGGAAAGCTCTGAAGCCTCAGCCAGATCAAACTTTGTGAAATGCACCATTGATCATGGATGATGTCAGACATTGACCTGGCCTTTCTTTTCTTTTGGCTCCGGCCGCCCCACGGATCCCATCAGATCTTCAGCCATGCTACGTTCCATGTGGCAAAAGTGTTGACCGCTTCGCTGGCTGTTGCATGCGCATTAAGCTGTGTTGCGGAGATCATTTTGCCAATCAACAGTGGTACTCGGAGCTCAGTGCGATCCAGGTGCCTTGCTTTTGAGTCCCTCCAATCTGTGTTTCAAGTGTCACCCACCTAGGGATCGAATAGACCTTCTAAGAAGCTTGCAGTTCGATGTCTGAAAACGGTGGTGGAAGTGAAGAGCGAGGTGGTGCTTGGTCCAATGTTCCCACCTGGGATGGCAGCCCTTTGACGTGGAGGCAATTCAAGAGGGAGATGAAATGGTGGGTCAGCAGTTTGGACCTGGCATCAACAGCCAGGTATAACTTGGCAGCAAGATGGCTGATGAAGCAGTCTGGCATTGTGCGCCAGCGTGGTGAGGAGTTCGACCCGGACGAGCTGAAGCACCAACCCCAGGTTGAGGCCCGGGACCCTGATTCTGGTGATATGGTGGTAATCACCCCTGTTGACTATCTCAGCGGTTTGAATCGTCTGTTGGAAGCCCTTGAGGGTATCAATGGAAAATCAACACTGGATAAGCGCGGTGAGCTGAGGAGTCACTTTTACAATCAGTTGCATCGGAAGCCATGTGAGCGAGTCAGTGAATTTTCAACTCGCTTTCGCACGGCGGTGGCCGATCTGAAAAGTGAGGGAGTGACGTTGCCCCCATCTGAATTGGGATGGTTTTACATGGAGAAGCTTGGTTTGGATTCTTTACGTAAACAACTGCTTGAGACATCATTGCAAGGCCGTGATGAATATGAACACATCGAGCAGGAGTCCTTGCGTCTTTTTCGAGACCTTCATCAAGCAGACCCGCTGTTCAGAAGACTTGGCAGTGATCGCATGGATAACAAGCCCAAGCTGACAATCAGACGCATGTTTGGATCTGGCGCTACGCCATCTGGTTCGAGTTCAGCTGCATCTTCAAGCTCCTTTCGAACGTTGTCAGATGTGAGCCGTCGATCTGGCTCATCCACTCCGGCGAAAAGGGTCTATTTGACTGAGGTGCCGGAGGATACAGTTGATGAACCGGCGGATGCTGAGCCGGATGTGGTTGAGGATGATGCAGAGACATCCTTAGAAGCTGCAATTCAACGAGAAGCTCAAGCATTTGCAACAGAACTTGAAGATGCAGAGCAGGATGGTATGGATCCAGCTGCACTAGAGGCTTTGGAAGCCAACTTTGAAACAGCAGCGGAAACCCTCGTCACTATGAGGGAGGCTCGGACTCGTCTTCAAGAAATTCGAAAAGACCGGGGATACAAGAAAACGGATGGGAAGCCTGGCAATCCTTCCAAGAAGAACGCCAAACACCCATGTTTCGATTGCGGCCTTCCAGGCCACTGGGCAGGTGACAAAGAATGTCAAAAACCTGGACAGGGACTTGCGAAGAAAGGAGTGAAAGCTGCCATCAAGCAAGTTCGCTTCACTGAAGTTTGTGCGTCAGATGTTGATCCAACACCTTTTGCGGATGATGGAGCACCAATTCATGAAGCTTCCATGGTTTTGCATTCCCCTGGACTTAGCCTTGACCAAGCATTGCATGCCAACATCTACGGCACCAGCCACCCAGTGATGTTGTCCGATGCCAGGAACATTTCCAAGGACAAGATGCTCGTCGGTGCTCTCGACTCAGCTTGCAATCGTACTTGCACTGGACCAAAGTGGTTGGAAGCCTATACAGCCAGACTTCGTGAGTCAGCCCCACCTTTTGTGACTGAGCTGATTCAAGAAATCACAGAGCATGAGAACTTCAGGTTCGGCAATGGTGGAGTGGTGCCTAGCACTCATCGATGGCGAATCCCAGCATTTGTGGGTGGTCGTGTTTTGCTGATTTGGGTGTCATTGGTTCCAGTTCCATCTCTTGGCTTGCTTTTGGGTCGTGATTTTTTGGAGTCAGTTGGCGGAGTGCTGGATTTTGCAGACAAAACTATTAGCTTCAAGCACCTTGAGGCCGAGACCCAACGTTTGGAGCAAATGTCTGCGGGGCACTACATGCTGCCTCTTCTTGCAGAGCTTTGGCCGAGGCTCCCAGTTTTGCGATGGAAGCGTTGTGGTTTGGATGGCATCATTGAATTGCAGATGAGTTCAAAAGATTGGTTGCATCGTTGTTTGACTGACAAGCAGAATGAGTTGAAGACAACCAGCAAACAAGTGAGTGACCATTTTCTGACTGAGCATTTCAATGAGAATGTTTTTTTTGGACCTCCGGCTCAAAGCAAGACTGCGGACGTTCACATGTCAAGCAGTGCATTCCAGACGCATATCGTGGAGTCATTTGGTGATGAGTGCCTCAGAAGCCCAAGCAGCGCCTCAGACATGGCTGCTGGGCCCACTGGATGTGAACGAGACAATCAGGCACCTGAGGCCAGCGGCAGCAAAGATGTTTTACGAGGAGACAGGGTCCTACGGCCAAATCTGGTACCGTTGGAGAAGGTTCATCCTTCGCGCCCAAGAGCGTCGAGCCTGGCACGAACAAAGTTTGCTTTTGTGGTTGCTATCGCACTCGCAGCTACGTTTTGTGCCTTTTCCATACCCTTCCATCGAAACTCCAAAGCAGTGGGAGGAACAGGCTCGTGCTCAATGTCAAGCTGGAACCCTCCTTGGCTCTCATTTGCAAATGGCCTTGGACAAGAAGAGATTCAATGCCCAGAACTTGCAAGCCTTGAGCCAGTTTCGCAATCGTTGCGGATGGAGGCTGGCATTCCTCGAAGATCCAGTTTTGGATGGCTTGTTGGCCGCTCGATCCCACCGTGGTCAAGCGAGCAGACTGAAGCAAGCCTCCATGACCGAGTTGAAGAAGCAAGCTGCCGCCGAGGCTCAAAAGACTGGTCGTGCTGCGGCCATTCGTCAGTTGATTGGCCCGAGAGGTGGACTTCCCACGCTCAAGGGCGACCTGATCAAGTTGGCACACCTGGTGGATGTTCAAGTGGACGAGAAGGACACGATCCCAGTGATCAGGGCCAAGGTTCAGCCCATTGTGCAGGACATTGCAATGACCTGTCCGGCACCTTCGGCACCCAAAGCCAAATCCTTGGCCGCGCCTTCGACACCAGCTCCAGCATCGCCTCAGCCAGAGGGCGCGCCTTCGAGATCAACGTGGTCCGTGCTTTCAAGTCCCAGTCCAGAGTTGAGGACAGTGGCCGACATGGAGCGCCTGGGTCGTCAAGAAGCCCTGGCAGATCAAGTGCAGTTCATCGAGGACCGCATGAGTCAGATGTTGGAGAACCGGGTGGGCACCATGTTGAACGAATCAGAGAACCGAGTGCAGGGTCTTCTGTCTCAGGTGGTGCAGCATGTGATGGCAATGAGTTCACAGCAAGTGAGCAATCAGATGGAGCCAGCGGATGCCGAGATGTATCCACCTCAGATGCCGAAGTAAAGACAGATGCTTTCAAGTTGAGGGCAGATTGCAAAGTGAAGCCTGCCATCAGGCAGATGATTTCTCAGGCTTGGCAACGACATCGCAAAGACCAACTGGCGGTGTCTACCAACCAACAACGAGTCATGGAAGTGTTCAACATGACTTGGATCAATGAGATGAAGCAGCATGAGAATCAGGTTTTCACGGTGGACATGAGCTTTCCAGATCCTTTTGTGACTGAAGTTTTCACCGACACGGAACCCATTGCTGCTGCAGCTCGTCGTATGGGCCTCAATGCTGGTCACAGCCTGACGTTGAAGACGGGTTGGGATTTTTTGGAACCCAATCGCCGAAAAGCTGCGTTGAATCTCATTGATTTCCACAAGCCTGAAGTTGTGATTTTTAGCTTTTCCTTGTGGCCCTTGGTCACCCTTGCACCGTTTGAACCCTCCAGCGGATTTGCAAGAGAGAAGGGAAGCGGCGAAACAGCTGGTTTTGTTTGCCATCGAGGTTGCAACCTTGCAGTTGAAGGCCGGTCGACATTTCATGATAGAGAATCCACAACCTTCCGCAGCTTGGCAGTTGGAGGAGCTGAAGAAGTTTGAAGCTCGCCCAGATGTCTTGTCAGTTATCGTGGATATGTGTGCCTTCAATTTGCGATCTGAAAATGGTGGCCTTCACCGCAAACGAACAAAACTGCTTTCTTCCAGTCAAGCCTTGATTTCAAATATGATAGGCCGACGTTGTGATGGCAGACACCAGCATGACCCAGTCATTGGCGGTTCCAAAATCACCGAAGCAGCTGGACATTACAGCCGCGAGTTTTCTGAAGCTGTGGTGAAGTCTTTCATGGAACAGTTTGACTTTGAGACCTTAGCAATGTTTCAAGAAACCGATGGTGAAGCACTGCATGAGGTTAATGCCGCTGGCTTGCAGGATGAGGTGGCAGATGGCTCGGAGTTGCAAATCGAGTCAGATGGATCGTTTGAACTGGCCAATGATGATGAAAGTTTGGTGGTGACCCCTGCTGTGAAAGCTGCAGTTTACAGACTGCACGTGAACACCGGCCATCGTAGCTCAACTCGGTTGGCACGTGCGCTTCTTCTATGTGGAGCCCCTAAAGAAGCTGTCTTGGCTGCTCGCCGCCTGAAGTGTGCAGTTTGCCAGGAAAGACGCCAGCCGCGGGCTCGATTGCCAGCAGGTCTTCCTCCACCTCGTGAAGTTGGACAGCAAATCCACGTAGATCTGGTGTTGGTCGAAGATTCATTGCGGCAAACCTATGTGGTTGCACATGCCACTGATGCAGTTTCGAGATTTCAGGCTGCTGCCGTGTTGAAGGACAAGTCCTCTGAGTCCTTCATTGAGTTTTTGAACACCAGATGGTTGCCGCTTTTGGGCACGCCTATGACCATCATTGCGGACCAAGGAAGAGAATTTATCTCCTCTGTGTTTGCCGATTGGTGCGACAGCAAATCAATCCATCTGCATCACATTGCAGTTGGCGCACCCTGGCAGAATGGGATCGCAGAGCGCAGTGGTGGCACTTTGAAGGCTGTTTTGGGCTCTATCACACATACCCACTTCATTTCAACCTTGAGTGGTATGGATCAGGCAGTGTCAGAAGCAGTTTCAGCTTACAATGATGATGTGCATGACAACGGCACTGCGCCGATTCAGTGTGTGACAGGTCGCATTCCACCGGCTTATGGGGACGTGCTGAACAATTTCTCGCAAAGACTTGCTGAGCACTCGCTCATATCTGCAGAACCTTCACTGGCGAAGCAGGTGGCACTTCGAGAAACGGCCAGATTGGCCATGGTTCGACTCCATTACAGTCGAAGCCTCCGCACAGCAGAGCTTGCGAGATCCAGATCTTCTACGCAGGATCGAGTGCCTACGCCGGGTGATCTGGTTTTCTTCTGGCGAGCCCAGAAGTATGCCGGTCGTGCAAGTGGTCCCGGTTCGAGACGCAAACTGGCGTTACGAAGATGGCACGGCCCCGGACTTCTTGTTGCCATGGAAGGTGATGTGGCCGCCAATTGCTTCATTTCCTATCGTGGGCAACTGACCAAATGCCCATTGGAGCATGTTCGAGCAGCCTCTTCGCTCGAAAGCATTGCGGCAGGATCTTGGCAGGCAGCCATTGATGAGGTGATTGATGCTGCAAAGCATGATGCTGGGCGAGATCAAGGAGGTCAGACTGCTACGTTGGAAGATCCAGAACCTTTGCCAATTCCAGTTCCTGGTGGCTCAACGCCTGCGAGTTTGTCACCGCAGGAAATTGTGGCAGCCCTGCAACCTCCGCCTGAGCCCTCAGGGAGCATTGGTCCTACGCCGAGATCTTCCATTGCTTCAGGTGTTTCAGCCCCAGCAAGCTCTGCAGCTCCAGGAACGCCTATTCCGGACTTGATTTTGCAAGCCTCACAAGTTCCGGTGCCTGGCTCACCCTCTGGTCAATCTGAACCGAGTTCTTTGCGGCAGACTTTGCAACGTGCAAGGAGTTTGGATGACTTGCAACGTGGAATCAAGCGTCCTTCAGAGCTTGACCCTTTGGATTTGGATGTGCAGCCGCCAACCAAGTCTTCTGCAGTGGCTTCAAGTTCTTTGGAATCGCAGCCTGCGTTTGAGGCTCTGGTTTTGACCAATGAGGAGCTTGAGAAGTTGTCATCGCAGCAAGATCGCTTACACCCCTTGCTGCAACTTCAAATTGATGTTGAAAAGGATCGCAGAGACCCTTGGTCATGCCTTGAAGATGATCATGGCACTTGGGATGGAAGATGGTCCTACATGTGCGAACGTGATTGGCAGACCATGCAGAAGTTGGGTCAGAAGTTTCCCAACGGCGAGTCTTTGTTTGATGACTTTGAAGTCAACCTTGCTCAGACTGCTCGCAAAGAATACCAGTGGAGCAAGATGACTCCGGAAGAGAAAGCTTTATGGGGTGAAGCTGCTGTGAAGGGTTGGAACGCCTATATCGACAACAATGCCATTGAGATCCTGTCCATGGAGGAAAGCCGGCGAGTTTACAATGAGCTGGCCAAACAACAAGAGCTGGACAGAATCCTGGTTCCAAGGTTTGTCTGCACGGACAAGAACGATGGTTTGAGATCAGCCTCGCATCCGTTGCCCGTGAAACCTTCTGCCCGTATGGTAGTACCTGGTTTCAAAGACAGAGCCAATCTTGAAGGTCAGCTGAGAAGAGATGCGCCAACAGGTTCGAGATATGCTCAGCATCTCCTTTTCATTATTGCTGCATTTCATGAAACTTGGGCTTTGATTTCTGCAGATGTGAAGGCTGCCTTTCTCAAAGGGGACCCATATGTTTCCCGATTGCTTTGGATTGCCGCGACCAATGCCAAGACAAGCCCGCCGATTCCTTTGCAAAAGGGCCAGTTGGCCAAGATCGTCAAGGGCGTGTTTGGTTTGGCCGATGCCCCACGCCAATGGTGGTTGCGACTGGCAAGAGCTATGTCCGAACATTCATGGGAGATGAGCTGCATTGATGGGGCGCTATGGTTTCTCTGGGGAAAAGATGCCAATGCCGATGGCACTAGAACTTTGCAAGGGGTGATCGTCAGTCATGTGGACGATTTGCTGTTTGCAGGATCCCCTATAGCCGAACAATCTCTCATGGCCATTGGGGCAGAGCTTGGTTTTGGCTCGATTGAGCGAGATGATTTTGTTTGGTGCGGCAAGCGCATTCGCAGGGCACCAGATGGCACAGTTCGTGTCTCTATGGTGGAATACCATGAAAATGTGGTCGAGATTGTGATCGACCGACATCGCAAACGAGATGTCACAGCTGCGCTGAACCCGTCAGAAGCCAAGAAGCTCAGAGCTGTCATTGGAAGTTTGCAATGGCTAGTTGCACAATGTCGCTTTGACATGGGCTTCAGTGTAAGTGCGATTCAGGGAGAAGTTCCACCAACTATCTCTACACTGATCCGTGCCAACTCCTTGGTTCGTGAGTTCAAGCGCCACAGCAATTTCGAATTGGTGTTCAGACCTGTGGATTATCGCAAAGCTGGAATCGTTGTGGTTTCAGATGCAGCCTTGGGCAATGTGACTCGAGAAGGCAGCAATGTGGGCGAAGTGGTTGAGAAGACCTACAGCCAAGCTTGCTATTTTGTTTTGGTGGCTCAGCCTGAACTCCTCCAAGGAGATGAAGGGGTGTTCAACATTTTGGACGCTCGGTCCCACCGAATCCCTCGAGTCTGCAGGTCGACATATGCTGCAGAGACACTTGCAGCTGAGGAGAGCTTGGATTGTGGACAACTGGCTCGTGGCCTGCTAGCCCTAGCTCAAGGTCGCCAATTGAGTGGTCGCAAAGCCAACCTTCTCATGAACAGTGTTCCATTGACTGCAGTGGTGGATGCCAAAGATGTTTACGACAAATCAAATTCCGACACTCCAAGTTTTGGCAGCCAGAAGTCGATGGCTTTCAGCATTGCGTGGATGCGCTCCATTCTGCGCCTCCCAAACAGCTGCTTGAAATGGACATCCACGGAGAACATGTGGGTGGATGGTGGCACAAAGGAGATGGACTTGACGCACATGCGTGCTATCATGTCCCTGGGAAAGTGGTCTATATCCTACAGCCCAGAGTTTGTCAAGCAGGTAAGCAAGGCCAAAACACTCAAGCCTTCGGTGCAGTCAGCATGCGTTGACCTTCCTGGAGTAAGAGTTGAGGATGGCGAGCCCTTGTTGGCATTTCTTTGGGGCCTGGCGGAGAAACGAGGCTGGCACTTGCGGAATGGGATAGGCATTCAAGTTGCCTTCAACGCCAAGTCCTTCCGGACACCTGAACCAAGATTTTCCGCGTCCCAGAAGCCACTCAGAAGCAGCTATGCACGTTTCAATCTGGACGACGCACGATATGAATGGCGCCGTTTAGAGAGGGCCGTTAGGTACAGTGAGTTGCCGAATCAGCATGCGCTGATCGATGTGGCAGCACCAGTGTTAATTAGCATGTTTCATGCTGAGGCCAATGCTGAGTCATCCATTTCCGATCAACAAAAGAATGAGACCAATGTGAAATGCACCATTGATCATGGATGATGTCAGACATTGACCTGGCCTTTCTTTTCTTTTGGCTCCGGCCGCCCCACGGATCCCATCAGATCTTCAGCCATGCTACGTTCCATGTGGCAAAAGTGTTGACCGCTTCGCTGGCTGTTGCATGCGCATTAAGCTGTGTTGCGGAGATCATTTTGCCAATCAACAAACTTGCACCAGTTGCAGATGCTTCTCACTCTCAGTAGATGCACAGATTCGTTCAAGAAAGGGGCAGTTCCCGTCAGCTGACAACTTGCCAGGATTGTTGAGGTTGGCCGAGTTAGACTTCCCGTTGTGACAGGCAAGTGACAGAGCATGATGGAACTGGACAGGCTGTCAGCGCAGTCAGAGAGGCCCGATTTCAAAATGTGACCAGCAAGGTCAGTCGAAATCAAGCAGTCATTTTCTCCGTGCCAGCTATGTAGCATGTGGCTAGCATAATGCCCAGCTTGTAGAATCTCAACAGCTGGCTGGCTTGAATGCCATTTCTTGTTTCCCTCTGTGCAGCGGGGGTCGGGTACATTTGGGTACGGAGTCCTAAGATTGGAGAGAGTCGAAGGCCATGTAGCAAGATCTAAAGGTGACCCAGTAGCATCGTGTGATGAGCAACTATGACATAGAGAGACTCTAAAATCTCTAAATTTGGGTTGCTGAGTCAATGGCCAAACCTTGGAAACCAACCAGTTATTCGTGGTTCTTACCCTGTTATTTCGCAGCCATGTGCGAATGCTTCGCCATGCTTCGCCATGCTTCGCCATGCTCTGCCCGTGCCCAACGGAGCCTTTGTAAGGTGCTCGTGAGCCGCTGTACTGAGTCATGTCTCCAAGAATGGACTCAGACCGTGTTGTTTGATATGGGTTTGATAACAAATTGCGAAAGGGAGAACATCCCGTGAGGCGACTCATGTTAGAACTATATAGATCTGCACAACAGTGTCATAAAAGCATTTGCAGGCTACCATCATTCTTTCATGGTAAAGTTTTGCTGCTTGCTGCTTCATAGACATCTTGCCGAAAAGGTGCTCTTGCCGACAATCTAGGGATTTTTCAAATACCCCCTCGCAGTACACCCTACAATCTCCCTAATTAGTGCCATTTAGCATTATTTCTCACGAAGTCGCTCGACCACGCTCGAATTCGATCGAACTAATGGGTATGATGACTGTATTTTGGGAGCCAAATTGCTGGGCCATATCATGCCGGCCCCGCTTTCCTGCTTCTCTCACGCGAGCCACCGTTCTGTGCCAGCGGCTGCTACCAGGTTATAGCTCAACAAGTACACAAGGACATTTGGAAGTGGCGGAATACGCCCTGAGCCCGACATATCCATTGATGTGTTGGATTTATCGCCAAATAAAGAGAAAAGAACCTGAACCACCCAAAACCGAGAATTTTTTAGATTTTCCCGTTTTCTAGGTTTGTTAGGTAACTTCAACGTTTTAAACAATTTCTAGGTGAGCCCCCCAATTACCTCCTTCCCAATTCCGTGGGCACAACATCGACCTCATCAAGACCGAGTTCCTGGTGAGATTTTTTCTTTGTGGCTTCTCGTCAGCGTTTCATCTTGTCAAATTGGCTTTTGTAATAGCCAATACATTTTCTCATACAACTGATTGATACAGTTGCTCCATGAACACTTCTTGCTACTCTACTCACTCGGC
This sequence comes from Cladocopium goreaui, assembly GCA_947184155.2. NCBI lineage: Eukaryota > Dinophyceae > Suessiales > Symbiodiniaceae > Cladocopium > Cladocopium goreaui. The sequence continues at coordinate 36,332 of CAMXCT020002841.1, forward strand.
CTATATAATCCTCGTCAGACCACGTAGCCGTGGCCAAGGGATTCAACCGGAAAGGTCCCGGGGTGCTCATAAGTTCAAAAAAATCCCACCACATGTGGACTTTGGGTCTCAGCCGGAAAAGTTTCAGCGTTTCAGATTTTGCCATGGACGCAAGCTGGCAGTATCCAACCTAAGTAGAAGAAACATACAACTATCACATCCAATAAAGGTCGCTGTCAAAGGGAGTGCACTTGATTTTGACTCAAAATTTTCATATTCAAGTAACACAGGTCTCAAAACCATAGTGAATGGCTTTGCAAGCTTCGTCAGCCGGAATAAAGATTCCATGCCTGTAGATAACATCAAAGACAAGGTTGACGCTACAGATCGTATATCGCATCGTCTCCAAGGTTTCAGTGTTGCAGTCCTAGGCAGCTGAAACATTCTCGGAATCTAAGGCTGGCCGATGATTGGCTGGTTTGAACCATGCACCTGTGACTGGGTCCAAGTTTCAATGCTGCGAAATAGATGTTCCAACCACCGGCAAACAACACCAGTGTCATGACCCTTTCCACCAAGGCTTGTTGGGAGGTCGTTTGTCCTTAATTAGCATCAACGGCGGTTTGCTGGCCAGTCATAGCTGTTTGGCACACGACATATACAGAAAAAATCAAATAACCAAATCGTGCTAAATTTTCCCAAAAGTCGATCCCATTACCATTTTTTTGAGACACCACTGGTCACAAGCTGTAAACCGATGAGTCTCGTGGCAAAACTCCCGAAAAGAAGAGTAGGCACATCTCAACTTGTCATCAAGAGATTGCCGTGGCTGTCCATTGTTGAATATACCCAATTTGCAAAGCCACACAATACTTGCAGCCAAATCCACTCCAAATCCAATGTGAAAAGTATGGACGATGTCTGGTTTGATATTTCTTGGGTCATCACCTGCTGGTAGGAAGCTAAAGGGTCTTTCACAATCTTTGAAAGGGCTGGGTCCTGGTCGGTTTTCAGGGGACCTCCAAGGTGCTTCGTTGTCCATCCGCCACCACTCCTGCATGGGCTGGCACACTACCCACATTGGTTTATGTTTGCTAGGGCACTGTGTTGATCATAGAGTTTCTGATAGCTGGCTCCTGACTAGTGCAAAGGTGACATACCCGAAGACTCGTGAACCCGGTCAATAGGCAGCAGCCTGGGATCAATAGGTCGATGGGTGACACTCCCTGTTATTTCTTTGAAATGGCCAAATTAAAACCCCTTCCGCTGCATCTGAATTGTGCAGCAACGATTCTCTTTCGCAAGTAAGGCCAATCTCCCTTGGTGGAGATCCAGGCCAGCCTGATTGTTCCACAGTTCACCTTGGCGAGCATCTTGGCTGTGTGAAGCAGTTGGACTTGACGATAAGCATCCTTAGAAAACTGGTGTTGAATATATTCCCCATATATCAATATTTTTTATAAGTTGGTGTTGGCCACAAATCTGTATAGATATGAATATTATACATACATCCATTTGCTGACCCCCACTAAATTAAATGGATCCATGCAATTTTATTTCTTAACTTAAGATAGCATGCTGAGGGTCCAACCCTTTGAGTCCCTTTTGTGCACCCTTTTGGTTCTATCTTGCTGCATATCCAAGGCACTGCGATCTGAGCATCGAGATCTGCATCGGTTTTGTCGCCGTTTGAGGACGCCATGCTGTCTAAAGGGGCCAAACCCTCGTTAAGAGTTTGACGGGATTGAGTTGCTATGCTAGTAGTTCGTGACATTGTGCCACGAACCCCCTGGCAAACTAATCAGAGCCCCTTGAATCCTGGAATCGGTGGGCTGATCAACTCTAATCCTAGATGATGTGGAAAGAATGAATCAAATTTTTGAGAAGCTAAGCAATCCAAATGATCTATCTCATTTTTTCTTCGCGCTTTGAATTGTTGGCAAGCATCACACGCAGATCTCAGGGTATCTTAGAAATCCAAAATCCGTCTTTTTTGAATTTGCGGGTTTTTGCGGGTATTTGCGTTTTTTTTGCGGATATTTGCGGGTTTTTTGCGGGTAAAGTTGGTTGTTTTTTTTGGTTTTTCCATCTCCAGAGATCACATGTGCATTTAATTGGCCTAGTCAGCTCAGAGTCAGTACCTTGGCACCATTTGCGCTAAAAAGAGCTTCTTACGACTGCCAGTAGAGAATCACACCAAGCCAAGACGCAAAATATCATGATTCCAATCCAAATGGATCAGGATCGTGCACCTCAGGTCGCGAGGGAAGAATGGGAAGAAGGGCTACACAGTAGGATAGGATTGGGACAACTCTGATAGAAGGCAAACCCTTGAAACCCCTCCCCGCAAATAGGTGCAAAGGCACCGCTTTCAGCTCCTTCGCAAAAAGCTTCATAGTCTCTCTCCACTCTTGGGGTATAGCCACTCGCTTACATGTCCAAAGGTAAAAGAAGCAATCAGCAAGCTTTGCATCAGGCCATGTATCTCCCATTGGAAGCGAATTGAACAGTTGAAGTTCTGAAGTCATATGTTGAAAGGTTTTTTTTTGTCGCAAGCATGCGATAGGAGTCTGTTGGATTTTGTTGTCACGCCAAATTTTGACCAGTGCCTTGCCCAGCCCCTTTGGGTACTCCCTTAGAATGCACGTCATTCAGACTGCAAGCTAGCTATAAGTTTCTCAGCTGCAGAGTGTCTAGCAAGAGTGTCAACAAAAGAGTGTCAACAAAAGATGAGTTTTGGACTGTGTACCCTTGAGCGCTTTAGAGCCACAAAATCCCATGGTGCCATCTTTCTTTCTATATTGGCCTCGGGAAAAGAATAGTGTGAAACGGTCCCACCATGAATCCAATGTACAGTGGTATAGTGTTGTTTGACCACACTACCGACACGACGCTGCAGCCCCTATTGGTGCAAAAGGTAGTGACAGCCGTTGGTTTGCTCCCCCGCTTGGCACTTTGTCAGTTGGTAGCGCGGAGCTTGGTCCGCGTGTCCGGGACCGAGACCGCGGGCAGCGCCATGGCGTCGCTACCTTCACCTAGGGGCGGAGTGGAAGGTCTACGACGCGATCATGGCAGAGCTGGAGGGCAAGATGGAACAAGGTCCGAAGAGACCGTGGACGAGTTCATCAGGGTCGCCACCAACACGCCGACCGAAGGCGATCAAGCTCGAGGAGATCAAGGAGCACCGAGCGGGCACCAGGAGCGACCAGACGGACTCCGTGACGAATGGCAGGAAGCATGGGAAAGACGACGGTCTTCGCAAGCTCCGGGTCCAGGCCAAGGGGAATGGCAGGATCGACAATGGGGTGAAGGTCACCGACAATGGGATTGGGGTGATCAATGGGGATGGAGAGAAGACTGGTGGTCTGCCGCTTCCAGAGGCAAGGACTACGCTGACCCTCCGGCTTGGGCTGGATGGCCAAACTATCGCTTATGGAAGCGATCTATACAGAGATGGGACCAGTCCACTGATGTCTCGGTCAATAGGAGGGCCGAGAGGATCTTCAAGACCATGGACTGGGACCTGCAGGCTCGCTTTGAGCACTTGGGGGACGACGTCATCACCGGGCACGGCTACTTGACTGCCGTGCTGAACATCCTGGACGTGCTCGCGGGCGAGAAGCAGGCTTCAGAGATGCGACGAGTTGTACGTCGCGCCCTGTTCGAAGGAGGACGCAAGAACGAGGAGTCAATCTCTCAGTTTGCGCTTCGAAGGGATCAGGACTTCAGCATGGCCGAGAAGTACCTTCAGATTCCGGATAACTTGAAGGGCATCATGTTGGAGGAGCACGCAAACCTGAGCAAGCAGGCGATGCTGAACCTTCGAACGCTCACTGGTGGCTCCAGTGACTATCATGCAGTCTCCCAAGCCATCAAGGTGTTGGACCTCGAGGAAGAGCACGTGTCTTCCAAAGGCAAGGGAGGCAACTTTCCAGCGTTTGATGACGCTGGCTCCTCCGAGAATGTGGACGAGGACGAGGTGTCATCGTTGGCGACGCAGGATCAGGAGGACATTCTGGTGGAGATCGAGAAGATGGACCTCGATGAGAAGGTTGCGGTGGAGGTCTTCGTGGCTCTCGAGAAGGAGAAGCGCTCCTGGAAGGAGAACAAGAAGCTCAAGATGGCACAGAGAAAAGACAGACGGCACTTCTCTGACCGGACAACGCGTCCGTATGGTGCCGGCCGACCCAAAGGAAAGCGAGGCTTCAACGTCGACGCCATCAAGAAGGTCTCGCGGTGCAGCAACTGTGGAGATCGTGGACACTGGGCGGAGGACTGCAAGAAGCCATACAGATCCAAGGCTGATCGGCTGGAGCAGGAGAAGCACGCCAAGGGCGGTGCCGGACGAGGAGCAGGAGGACCATCGGCTTTTGTCTTTTTAGGCGCTTCTTCCTCTTCCACATCGAGCGCGCAGCCTCATTTAGGCGGTTTCAACTACTTGGGCTTCCAGGAGGAAGCAACCTATGAGCTGGCCTTGCAAGAGACGCAGACGCATGGGGAGCCCTACGTTCAGGAGAAGTTCAACGTTGAGGACTATGTGACTGATGGACAGCTCAAGACGTTCGTGGGCATGGCGATTCCAGAGTTCGCCCAACGAGTGCTGGACCAATACAGGCTTCCAGACACTCCGCAAGTGTTCATTTCTCTTCCTGGTGGACATGCGATAGTGGATCCTGGAGCTGGACAAGATCTCATTGGACAGCAGGCCTACGAGCGGCTGAAGGAGAAGCTGAAGGAGCGCGGTCTACGACCCATTGAGTTGGAGGAGACCCCAGGTGCCGCTGCAGGTGTTGGTGGCAAAGCCAAGACCCTCTTCCTGGCGCTCATTCCCTGTGTTCTCGGTGGAGCTCCAGGAGTTGTGAAGATCACCGTGGTGCAGCAGGACATCCCGCATCTCTTGAGCATCGGTTTGCTCGAAAGCCTGGGTTCCATCATCGACATCAAGGGCAATGTTCTGAAGTACGAGAACTACGATGCCGAGGACCAGATGCATCGCATGTCTTCTGGGCACAGGACCATCGACGTGACCAAGTGGGAAGGAGGAGAATTTCCGGTCCCTCAGCAACTCCGTGACCAGTACGGCTTGCCTGAGGGATCCTTCAACCTAGAGACTTGTTACGCCTCGGAGGCATACATGGAGCTGCTGCCGCAGTTGAGTGGGAGGGTCGGATTACAAACAGAGTCCATCATCACGCATGTACACCACATTCCACGCAGATCGCATTACATGCCTCATGTTGAAGATCACAAGAACTTGGAAGATGTTAGAGTGACTTTGAAGCGGCACGAAGATGGCAGTTTATCACACAGTGTGGACACGTGGAGGCTTGCAGGCGACAGGCAAGTAGAAGAAGTACCCTGGACGGGAATCACCGTGTTTGTGAAGAAGCTTGCAAAAGACTCTATGCACCAGCGCCTTTTGTGCTCAAAATTCGAAGTGGCCCCTTCCGGTCCCAGCTACGCGATCGCTGCGTCTTTGGATGCCGCGGGATCTGCAGTCTCAATGGCTGCGCATGGCGACCGCGCTGTTGGAGAAGGAGGCCCACCAGGTCAAGGAGAAGATCAAAGGAGAGAAGCCATGTCTCCATCCACCCAGCTGCGTGGTGCAGGGGCGCAACCAGTACGGGGAGTGGGATCGATGCCTACGCTGCAAGACGAAGCTAGCATACCGGCCCTTCTCTTCCAAGCAGGACGGCAAGAAGAAGGACAAGAAGGGCAGAGAGATTGTCTATGTGGCGACGGCAGCACCCCTGGAGCCGAAGCGGGCGCCGAAAGCCAAGGCAGAAGCAGCTTCGAGCTCCCAGCACATGGCTCCGGAGGCCCTGCAAGCGTCTTTACAGGAGTCGAACCAGCAGCTGCTCACGGGGATGTCGACGGTGCTGGCTCAGGCAATTACCCCGTTGATGTCGGGGCAACAGGCTCTGCTCGAGATGACGCAGCAGTCAATGAACAACCAGACCATGCTGATGTCCACCGTGCAGCAGACCCAGGGAGCAATGGCTCAGGCGATGACGGAGATGACTCAACAACTACGACGAGCCCAAGACGAGGAGGAGTGGGCGAACGTGTCAGATCCCCCGCAGTACCACTGATGCATTTTGCCACGGCTCCCAACACTGCATGTCGTCTACATCATGGACTTCCTCGGTACGCCCGGAAGACGTTCTTCATGGAGCAGGATGACATCAAGGTTGCCTGGAGCACCCCGGAGTTGAAGGACTACTTTGAGGACGAGGACATCAATGATGACTATGAGTGTGGAGTGTCCACTGGTGTGAGAAGGGCGACACGTAGGGCACTGGAGGCTGAAGGTTTTATCGACGAGGACACCGACCAAGAGCCCAACAGGGAGCCCTCACCCACGCCCCCCCCATCCCCTGACGTCCTCATGGAGTTTGGAGAAGAACGTGTCGTGTACAAGGTCATGGAGCTCTTCTCTCCTCCCCGAGTCACTGCGGAGATCATGACTGGGGGCTATCGCAACATCGGGCACACCGAACCAGCCGCCTTCGACAAGGACTGCGGCTGGGACTTCTTTGATGCACAGGATCGGAAGATGTTCTGGCAGTGCTTCGAGGAACAACAGCCCGACTTGGTGATCATGACCCCGGTCTGCCGAGCTTTCAGCATCCTCATGAACTCCAACTGGGATCGCATGGACGAGGTAGAGAAGGAGAAGCTTCAGAAGGCATGCATGACGATGTTCCAATTCTGTGTGCAGGTCGCGGACGAGCAGCTCTCTCGCGGGAAGGAATTCATCCTGGAGCAACCTGATGGTGCTTCCTCTTGGAACACCCATGCCGCTGTATGGCTTGCGAAACAGGAGCAGGTGCTTCACATTGCGTTTGACCAATGTATGCTGGGCCTACAGGTACATCCCGCTGGACCTTCGAAGAAGCGGACTGCCTTCATGCTCAACCATCTCGGCATTGCAGACGAGATCGTGGAGTACCAGTGCGATGGAAGCCACGTGCATGTGAAGTTGGAAGGAGGTTTACCTCTGCTAGCCCAGGTCTGGCCACAGAGGCTCATCAGGACCATCTTAGCTGGAATCCTTCGACAGCTGGAATGGTCAGGAGTTGAGGTCGAAGAATCTGAGAGTGAGGAGTCACCTGAACATGAGGAGCAGCTAGATGATGATCAGCCAAACCAGGACTCAACGGTCGTGCGAGAACAGGAGCTCTCACAAGCTCAGAAAGACCTGGTGAAGAGGTTGCATCACAATATGGGCCATTTGCCTGTGGAGCGCATGGTGACGATGCTCAGACATGTATGAAGCAGCGCAGACAGGTGTCCAGGAGAAGAGCAGCGTTCCCGCGCACGTTCGAGTTCAACAGGATAGTAGGCGCTGATGTCTTTTTCGTGCGCTGGGGCAACAAGAAGGTTCCCTTCCTCAACCTGGTCGACCACGGGTCGAACTGGCAGTGTGTGGCGATGGTTCGACCGGCAGAAGGAGGCGAACCAACCAATGGCAACCCCAAATCTGAAGATACCTGGCATTGGATGATGAGCTCTTGGATCAGACCACATGGAGCACCAGAAGTTCTTGTGACGGACGGTGGAATGGAGTTTCGTGGACGCTTTGAACGAGGTCTCGAGCAACTCTCCGTCCTACACAATGTCACTGACATCCAGTCCCCATGGCGGAATGGCAGGGTGGAAAGACATGGGCAATGGATCAAAGACCGGGTGGAGCTCGAACTGGCGTCTGGCTCTTCGATCTTGGAGAACCTGAACGACCTGGACAACCTCATCATGGAGCTGGTCAGCTGCAAGAACATTTGGTTCTCTCGAGGTGGCTACAGCCCAGCACAGATTGTCTACGGAAGGAATCCCCGACTACCACCAGAGCTTTTGTCTGATGCAGATCAGGCAAGCCCCGGTTGGTCCGACATCCTGTGCGATCCCACCGAGATGGACACCGCTGCCGCAGAGTTCAAGCGAGCTCATCGCATCAGAGAGCAGGCCAAGAAGCTCGCCATGGAGCACACCAGCAAGGAGAAGCTGAGGGATGCTGCCAAGCCGCCCATGCACCGCTACAGGACTTGGACGGCTGGACAATGGGTCCTGGTGTGGAGGATCGCTCAAGGAAGTGAGCGTGCGAGATGGGTAGGCCCAGGCCTTGTGATACTCCAGAATGGGCACACGGTCTACGTAGCCATGAGGAGCAGGCTGTGGAAGTGCAACACAGACCAGCTCAGGCCGGCCACCGCCACTGAGGAGCTCGGGATGCAAGTGGTCCTCACAGATCAGTATCGAGATCTTCTACAGCAGATGAGAGGACAAAGAGCCGGTGCGGTGGATGTGGCACGAGAAGGAGCACCATCTGACAACGCCTGGAGAACCGCTCCCGCTGAAGGAGAAGAAGCCTCGACACTGTCCAGAACTGGTGACGGCTCAGAGCCAGCCCTCCCAGTGCGCGACAACTAGTCCCAATGTGAGAAGGGGAATGGTGAGAAGACATTCACTGGACACTGTGTCAGAGCCACTCTCCGAGCCCTCAGCAGCAACTACCCCACGCGGTGATGGAGCAGAAGACGCAGAAGGGAAGAGGCGGAAGGTCAGCAAGGAACCTTTGCCCACAATTGAGGAGACACGCGCTACACCACAGGAGCCTCAACCAGGCAGGCCGCCCGGACAGGAAGAAGTTTCTTCCTCTTCCAACGACCCACGCACCTACAGAGAGGCAAGGGTACGAGAACGAGTTCAAGAGATCGAGAGCCGACCACACATGACAAGGAGGAGATCAAGGTCCCCACTTCCTGAAGTGTTGAGGCGGCAAATTGGAGGACCACCTCGGATACCGCTGGACACCATGGGGGGTCCAGCCACAGACCTCAACGCTGACGAGCTCTACGTCCCGGGGAAGCGCGAGCATCGGGAGATCTTCAAGGAGCACTGCATTGCCTATAACGAGGCGTACTTCTGTGAGAATGGACTGGACCTTGGGGAGCTCCCCATAGAGGCCTTGTTTGAGCTTGAGCCGCACGGTCCTTGTGAGGAGATGCAGACAGGGCCGAAGCAGATCTGGGCCACTGAGCAAGTCAGGAATGGCGAGATCACCTGGTCGCAGATGACGCCGGATGAGGTCCTGGAATTCAAGAAGTCGGACCTCACTGAGTGGAATGATCTGGAGAATGGATTCCAGGCCGTCAAGGTGTGGAAAGGAGGAGAAGCCAAAGACCTCAGGGAGAAGTACAAGCACCGCATCATGACTTCCCGAATGGTGAGGCGAAAGAAACCTATGCCTGGGCTGCACAAGTTCAAGGCCAAGTCCAGGTTCTGTGTTCATGGACACAAGGATCCAGACGGAGGAACGTTCCGCACCTTCGCTCCCACTCCAAGCTCCGAGGCTTTGAACATGGTTTGCCAGGTCATCGCCAACGAGAACCTACATCTCCTGTTCGCTGACGTGAAGGCCGCCTTTGCCCAGTCTGACAAGCTGGCGAGGCCCAGGGGCAGATTGTTCGTTGAACCATGTGATGGAGTTCCAGTCGAGAAGGGAGACCTCATTGAGCTGGTACAACCAGTCTATGGCCTGGATGATGCGCCTCTGAGATGGTTTGAGACGGTGACCCGCTTTCTCCGGTCCATGGGATTGAGGAAGAGCCTACTGGACCCCTGCGTCTACGTCCAGCACAACGAGCACAACGAACTGGTCCTGCTCATCCTCATCGAGGTGGACGACTTCATCGTGGCGGCGAAGGACGAGAAGATTCAGCAGGAGGCCAAGGACAAGCTGATGTCCAGATTCCGGTTCGGAAAATGGGAGGTCGGAGAAGCCGACTTTATCGGCCGTCACATCAAGAAGGAGGGCAACGAAATTCGAATGGACCAGGAGAAGTACATCATTGAGAAGATGGAGGCGGTCCACCTTTCCAAGGGCAGGAGATCCAACAAGGATGCACCTCTTCAGGAGGAGGAGTTCAAGGACTTCCGAAGCATGCTATACAGAGCGAGCTGGCTGGCGCATCAGACTAGGCCAGAAGCCTCGGGAGTGGTATCCATCCTCTCAAGCAGGCTCCACCAGGCGAACATCAATGACGTGATCATGCTCAACAAACTGGTGGGCCATTTGAGGAGCACCGCAAAGCAACCTCTCCGACTCAAGGGCTTCAAGAAGGAGGAGATGAAGTTCATCGGGATCAGTGATGCCGGCGGTGTCGACGGTGACATCAGAGGCCTGGACAAAATGGGCCTGCCGGAGGACCCCGTACAGGGGGCCTGGATCGTCCTGGCATCAGACCTCCTTCCTGCACATGACCTGAAGATCAATGTCAGCGTCTTGAGTTGGAGGTCATCGAAGCTGAAGCGGAGGGTGACAAGCACGATGGCCGGAGAGACGGTTTCTATGTCTCAGTGCATTGGAGAGGTCGAGTGGATGCAGATCTTTTACCGAGACCTGATGTTCGGAGACGTGAAGGTCCAAGAATGGCATCACAGTCTGAGCCCCTACCTCATCTACCTGCCGGAGGAGTGCGAATTGGTGGCAAGGCAGGAGCAGTGCCAGATCACGGATGCCAAGTCGCTGTATGACGCCATTTTCAAACAATGTCCTGCCTCACGGCAGGACAGACGCACCGCCTTGGAGCTTGCGGTCATCGTGGACTCCGTGCAGAAGGCCGGCTCAGAGATTCGCTGGACGCCCCACCAGCGTATGCCCGTCGACATGCTGACCAAGGTGGACTTCAGTAAGACGAATGGAACCTTACTCCACCTGCTGAAGACTGGGCAACTGCGTATCGACAAGGAGGACGCAGAGATGATGAGAAGGAAGAGAGATGAGTCGGCCCGCTCGAGGACACGGAGAAGCAGCGAAAAGTTGCTAGCTGAGGAGCTCTACTACGCGAAGATAGTTAGCAACATAGTGTGGTCAACATAAAGTTGGTGGAGCTGTGAAACGGTCCCACCATGAATCCAATGTACAGTGGTATAGTGTTGTTTGACCACACTACCGACACGACGCTGCAGCCCCTATTGGTGCAAAAGGTAGTGACAGCCGTTGGTTTGCTCCCCCGCTTGGCACTTTGTCAATAGACCATGCATGTCTTTATAGAATGGGCTAGCGCCCTGGTGCCGCCGACCCCCCCCATTCGGGGGGTCCTGTAAAGAGGGGGAGAGAGAGAGAGAGATAGAGAGATAGATAGATAGATAGATAGATAGACAGACAGACAGACAGACAGATAGATGGATAGACAGGCTGCAATGCTGGAACAGCAAAAGGTGACGGCCAGAGGGCTTGGTGGAAGCTGCCGCGAGGGGGTTGGAGGGTTCTAAGGGTTTTAAGGGTTTTAAGGGTTTTAAGCGTTTGAAGCCTGGCAAACGGCAGGCTTGAATGCCCTAACAAGAGAGGGCTATGTGCAGGCAAAGGGCAGGCTGCAATGCTGGAACGCTGACGGCCAGAGGGCTTGGTGGCAGCTGCCGCGAGGGATTTGGAGCGTTTTAAGGGTTTTTTAAGCGTTTAGAGGCTGGCAAACGGGAGGCTTGAATGCCCCAACAACAGAGCGCTATGTGCAGGCAAAGGGCAGGCTGCAATGCTGGAACAGCAAAAGCTGACGGCCAGAGGGCTTGGTGGAAGCTGCCGCGAGGGAGTTGGAGGGTTTTAAGGGTTTTAAGGGTTTTAAGCGTTTTAAGCGTTTGAAGCCTGGCAAACGGCAGGCTTGAATGCCCTAACAAGAGAGGGCTATGTGCAGGCAAAGGGCAGGCTGCAATGCTGGAACGCTGACGGCCAGGAGCTTGGTGGAAGCTGCCGCGAGGGATGTGCAGGCAAAGGGCAGGCTGCAACCCTGGAACAGCAAAGGCTGACAGCCAGAGGGCTTGGTAGCAGCTGCCGCGAGGAAGCAGTGCAGCAGTTGGAGGGTTGTAAGGGTTTTGAGCGTTTGAAGGTTGGATGGTAGCAGCTGCCGCGAGGAAGCAGTGCAGCAGTTGGAGGGTTGTAAGGGTTTTGTGAGCGTTTGAAGGTTGGATGGTTTTAAGGGTTTTAAGCGTTTGAAGGCTGGCAAACGGGAGGCTTGAATGCCCCAACAGGCTTGAATGCCCCAACAACAGAGCGCTATGTGCAGGCAAAGGGCAGGCAGGCTGCAATGCTGGAACAGCAAAAGCTGACGGCCAGAGGGCTTGGTGGAAGCTGCCGCGAGGAAGTTGGAGGGTTTTAAGGGTTTTAAGCGTTTGAAGCCTGGCAAACGGCAGGCTTGAATGCCCTAACAAGAGAGGGCTATGTGCAGGCAAAGGGCAGGCTGCAATGCTGGAACGCTGACGGCCAGAGGGCTTGGTGGCAGCTGCCGCGAGGGATTTGGAGCGTTTTAAGGGTTTTTTAAGCGTTTAAAGGCTGGCAAACGGGAGGCTTGAATGCCCCAACAACAGAGCGCTATGTGCAGGCAAAGGGCAGGCTGCAATGCTGGAACAGCAAAAGCTGACGGCCAGAGGGCTTGGTGGAAGCTGCCGCGAGGGAATTGGAGGGTTTTAAGCGTTTTAAGGGTTTTAAGGGTTTTAAGCGTTTGAAGCCTGGCAAACGGCAGGCTTGAATGCCCTAACAAGAGAGGGCTATGTGCAGGCAAAGGGCAGGCTGCAATGCTGGAACGCTGACGGCCAGGAGCTTGGTGGAAGCTGCCGCGAGGGATGTGCAGGCAAAGGGCAGGCTGCAACCCTGGAACAGCAAAGGCTGACAGCCAGAGGGCTTGGTAGCAGCTGCCGCGAGGAAGCAGTGCAGCAGTTGGAGGGTTGTAAGGGTTTTGAGCGTTTGAAGGTTGGATGGTAGCAGCTGCCGCGAGGAAGCAGTGCAGCAGTTGGAGGGTTGTAAGGGTTTTGTGAGCGTTTGAAGGTTGGATGGTTTTAAGGGTTTTAAGCGTTTGAAGGCTGGCAAACGGGAGGCTTGAATGCCCCAACAGGCTTGAATGCCCCAACAACAGAGCGCTATGTGCAGGCAAAGGGCAGGCAGGCTGCAATGCTGGAACAGCAAAAGCTGACGGCCAGAGGGCTTGGTGGAAGCTGCCGCGAGGAAGTTGGAGGGTTTTAAGGGTTTTAAGCGTTTGAAGCCTGGCAAACGGCAGGCTTGAATGCCCTAACAAGAGAGGGCTATGTGCAGGCAAAGGGCAGGCTGCAATGCTGGAACGCTGACGGCCAGAGGGCTTGGTGGCAGCTGCCGCGAGGGATTTGGAGCGTTTAAACAAAAAATAAAAAAAAAAAGGGTTTTTTAAGCGTTTAGAGGCTGGCTAAAACGGGAGGCGTGATGCCCGCAACAACTAAGAGCGCTATGTGGCTAGCCAAAGGGCAGAGGCCTGCAAATGCTGGAACGAGCAAAAGGAGCTGCACGGCCAGAGGCTTGGTGGAAGCTGCCGCAGGGAGTTTGGAGGGTTTTTAAGGTTTTAAGGGTTTTAAAAAAATGAAGCGTTTTTAATTAAGCGTTGAAGCCTGCAAAACCGGCCAGCTTACTGCCGCTATATCAAGAGAGGGCTATGTTGCAAGGCAAAGGGCAGGCTTGCAATGCTGGAAGCGAAACGGCCCAAAAAGGAGCTTGGTGGAAGCTGCCGCGAGGGATGTGCAGGCAAAGGGCAGGCTGCAACCCTGGAACAGCAAAGGCTGACGGCCAGAGGGCTTGGTGGCAGCTGCCGCGAGGAAGCAGTGCAGCAGTTGGAGGGTTGTTAGGGTTTTGAGCGTTTGAAGGTTGGATGGTTTTAAGGGTTTGAAGGCTGGCAAACGGGAGGCTTGAATGCCCCAACAACAGAGCGCTATGTGCAGGCAAAGGGCAGGCTGCAATGCTGGAACAGCAAAAGTTGACGGCCAGAGGGCTTGGTGGAAGCTGCCGCGAGGGAGTTGGAGGGTTTCAAGGGTTTTAAGGGTTTTAAGCGTTTGCAGCTTGGCAAACGGCAGGGTTGAATGCCCTAACAAGAGAGGCTATGTGCAGGCAAAGGGCAGGCTGCAATGCTGGAACGCTGACGGCGAGAGGGCTTGGTGGGTTTTAAGGGTTTTAAGCGTTTGAAGCCTGGCAAACGGCAGGCTTGAATGCCCTAACAAGAGAGGCTATGTGCAGGCAAAGGGCAGGCTGCAATGCTGGAACGCTGACGGCGAGAGGCTTGAATGACCTAACAAGAGAGGCCATGTGCAGGCAAAGGGCAGGCTGCAATGCTGGAACGCTGATGGCCAGAGGGCTTGGTGGCAGCTGCCGCGAGGGATTTGGAGCGTTTTAAGGGTTTTAAGCGTTTGAAGGCTGGCAAACGGGAGGCTTGAATGCCCCAACAACAGAGCGCTATGTGCAGGCAAAGGGCAGGCTGCAACCCTGGAACAGCAAAGGCTGACGGCCAGTGGGCTTGGTGGCAGCTGCCGCGAGGAAGCAGCGCAGCAGTTGGAGGGTTGTAAGGGTTTTGAGCGTTTGAAGGTTGGATGGTAGCAGCTGCCGCGAGGAAGCAGTGCAGCAGTTGGAGGGTTGTAAGGGTTTTGAGCGTTTGAAGGTTGAATGGTTTTAAGGGTTTTAAGGGTTTTAAGCGTTTGAAGGCTGGCCAACGGCAGGCTTGAATGCCCCAACAACAGAGCGCTATGTGCAGGCAAAGGGCAGGCTGCAATGCTGGAACGCTGACGGCCAGGAGCTTGGTGGAAGCTGCCGCGAGGGATGTGCAGGCAAAGGGCAGGCTGCAACCCTGGAACAGCAAAGGCTGACGGCCAGAGGGCTTGGTGGCAGCTGCCGCGAGGAAGCAGTGCAGCAGTTGGAGGGTTGTAAGGATTTTGAGCGTTTGAAGGGGCTTGGGTGGCAGGTGGTGCGAGGGACTTGGAGGGTTTTCATAGTTTTAAGCGTTTGAAGCCTGGCAAACGGCAGGCTTGAATGCCTCAATAACAGAGCGCTATGTGCAGGCAAAGGGCAGGCTGCAACCCTGGAACAGCAAAGGCTGACGGCCAGAGGCCTTGGTGGCAGCTGCCGCGAGGAAGCAGTGCAGCATTTGGAGCCAAGAAAAAGAAGTTCCACACCTGCGGTGGTCCCAGGCGCCGCCCCTGCCTTGGCGAAGGCCGGGGTCGGCGGATATAATGTATATCTGCATGAAATCAGATCCAAGATCCAAGCGAGTAGTCTTCACCTTGCTTTTTTGTCCTTGATCACCTTCTTCAAGCATCCTTTATCCTGGGGGGCAAGTGAGGACGAGTATAGGCCCCAAAATAAATGTATAGAACAGGTCTAAGCTGGGGACCAATGCTCCAACCAGAATTTTTCGGACACTCCCACCACTGTCGTTCTTTTTGGTGATTTCGATCCACTTTTGGGCCATCCATTTTTGGAGTTGCGAAATAGCTAGCTAGCTCGAGGTTGGGGTATCCAAAGACTATGGGTTATGAAAAATATCAGTTAAGGTACAAAGGCCACCCGGTTGCATAACCAAGAGAGCCGTGGGTGGTTGGGAAAAAAAACGCTGCCAGCAGGCTGCTCACAAAGGAATGTGGCATGGACTGCAATGCTTATTAACATTATTGCCACCAGCCTGCACAAGTACACTCATGCTTTCACATGTGTAAGCACATATATAACATGCAGGATTTCCCATATATTAATTCCATCCCCACCTTGATATCATCAAATTTGCTGCTGACACAAAGGGCTTTGATTTGATAGGTCACCAAAAACATTCAGACATGAACGCCAAGAACTTCCACGTGAAATTCTCGTCCATGAAGAACACACTTTTGCGCCATCGTCTGTGTAGTGCCCCAGGGCAACTGCGAACTTCGCAAAGACCATTCCCAACCTGAGAGCTGAGGGGAGCAAGTATATATTGGTATACAGGGGCAAGTCATGTTTTATGGGATCACTAAGTTACTGGGTGTACAGCTAAGAAACAAGAACCCAGCTTCTGAATTGAAATCCATAGCTCTGGAGTCATTTATCTCAAAGGTCCCAACTCGGTGTTGAGGTTCATCTTTGAAGGTGCGTGCAACATTGGCCTTACCTGCAAAGTATTCTACCATCGTGAACTGCATATCGTTGATATCCACGCCACTCGTCCATCCAAGTAGTAGCACTAGTGCTAGCAGCACCTAAGTACCCAACATAGGAACACATCCATGTTAGCTATGGACAAGGTACCACATAACAATTGCATGGGAATTATGCTGGAAATGCAGATTTAGATTTTAGGTATAAGGTCACAACCTTTGGTGCTCCTAGCTGCGCCAAACTCAGCATAACAGACTCTTTCCTTCGACCCCCCATTGCCACCGCACTTCACCCACTGGCCCGGCAGGAGGGGAGCTATTAGTTGATCCAGAGCTATCCGAGGAGACGAAGGGGTCAGGAATGGTTGGATGCCCATGGCTGTGAATGCAAATGATCGATTATTGGAAAATTCAGCACAAAAAAATAATGGGGAAGCAGCGAAAGCTAGCCAGCAATACTCGAAGAAGCAGCTCTCGTGGCAAATCGCTCAAATGACCGAGGCATTCACACCTGCGTTGGGGCTGGGAAGTAAGCTACACACCAAAACTCAGCTACACTGTTCTACACCGTTTTTGTGTAATGCAAATGTTTCTTTTGCGCAAACCACCAGCTAGATATCACCAGGTTGGCATTCGCCAGCCCTCACTTCCAAACCCCTAAGAGCTTGTCAGTGCCACGCGCCCTACCCCCAAAGTATGTTACACAGGGCTGTGGCTATGGACAAGGCAAACAGATGTAAACAGTGATGGAGCTAGAGAAATCCCGGCATCGGACTAATGGATCAAACCACTGCCACGTCCCATTGCATCCATGGGCGCTTCAGTTCGTGTCGGCGTATGCCTTGGATTTCAGGGGGTCCCATGACATGAAGATTGGCTAGAAACATGTCCCAAAAACTGTGCGCTGTACATGTGGTGTATATGTTCAAAGTCATGTATTCATCTTTTTTCAGCTAGATTACCTTCTTTGCTGCAGCTCGCTTTGTCTCCTCATCACCTTCCGTTGCTTTGAAGGTCCTGTGGTAGGCTGCCGACTTTCGGCTCAGTCTCTTCTTCACCTCTGGGCTGACCACTTTTTTCGGTTTCTCTTTCTTCATACCTTCCGCATGCTTCCTGTTCTTGCCTTTCTCAGTCACAGCCTTCTTTGCAGGTTTCTTTGCATCCTTTGTGTGCTTTGCATCCTTTGTGTGCTCTGCATCCTCTTTGCTTTGCCTCTTTCTCTTTGCAGTCTTGGGTTTGCTGGCTATGTCTGGGCCCACTTGGTCATTGTCACCCTTTGCCATATCCTTTTTGGTCTTGCTGCCTGTGTTGTTTCCTTTGGTGTCATCCTGTTGCTCCTTTGCAATCTTTGCAAGCCTAGCTCGTTTGGCTTCCAAAAGATGTTGGCGAGTTCTCTCAAAAGCTGTGTCCGCTCTGCCCTCTGCTTGTTTGCTCCTGCTGCATTTTGCCATTGTCTCTGCTTTGCACTTGCTTGTCTTGCTTTCATGCCCTTCTTCATGTTCTTCGGCTGCAGTCTTGTTTCTCTTGCGTTTCAAAGGTTGGTTCACCTTTCGATACCTTTCCCTTGGACCTATCTCTGGTGCATTCCTCAGCCTCCTCCCGATCCTTCTTGGCCTTCCTTCCTGGTTTCTTGCCTTCTTCCTTCTTTTCCTTCCTGCCCCTTCCTCGTTTCTTGCCTTCTTCCTTCTTTTCCTTCCTGCCCCTTGTCTGGGTCTCCTCCTGCTGGGCCTTTGGTTTCCTGCCTCGTTTTTTGGGTGGGCATTGCTCATCTGGACTGATGCATGGAGTTTTTCCGAAGGTTTCTGGTCGCGCTAGTGTTGCTTCACTAGTGGCATTGTCTTTGGCATGCGGGTTCCCTGTCTTGTAGCTTTTTCGAACTTTGGGTTGCCAGTTGCTGCATGGATTGCTGAACACTTGGGTATCTGCATGGTCAGCCTTGTGGGAAACCTCTTCTGCCTTGTCATGCTTGTCTGTGTTTGTGTCTTGCTGTGCTGTCACATCACATGTTTGATCCTGTACTGCCGCAGCTGCTGTGTCTGGCGCCCTGGCCTTGTCTTCTGTCGTGTCTCCTGCGTCATGGGTAAAGTAGGCTGCACTAGTGGTTGGGTTTCCGCATTGTCAGCACCTAGGCTACACCATTAAAAAATAAGGGAACCCTGGATAAGATCTAAATTTATATAACCCCAAAACGGTCATACCAGAAAATCTTAACATAGACCCGGGCAAGCCGGCGGCGGAAGTTTCCCAAACATAAATGACCTATAGTTCAAAGACACCCTGTCCCGACCGTGTCCTTCCCTCGACACTCCACACCTCACACTGCACACTGCACTCTTCGCACTCCAAACTTCTCACTTCTCACTGCTTCCTTCACACTCCACACTTCTCACTTCTCACTGCTTCCTTCACACTCCAAACCTCACACTTCACACTTCACACTTCACACTGCACACTTCACACTTCACAGTCCACACTTCACACTTCACATTTCACACTTCACACTCCACAGTCCACACTTCACAGTCCACACTTCACACTTCGTACTTCACAGTCCACACTTCACACTTCACACTTCACAGTCCACACTTCTCACTTCGCATTTCACACTTCACACTTCACACTCCACATTTCACACTTCTCACTTCTCACTGCTTCCTTCACACTCCAAACTTCACACTTCACACTTCACACTTCTCACTTCGCACTTCACACTTCTCACTTCTCACTGCTTACTTCACACTCCTAACTTCACACTTCTCACTTCGCACTTCACACTCCACACTTCACACTCCACACTTCACACTTCTCACTTCTCACTGCTTCCTTCCCACTCCAAAATTCACACTCCAAAACTCACACTTCACACTTCTCACTTCGCACTTCGCACTCCACACTTCACTCACACTTCACACTTCACAGTCCACACTTCACACTTCTCACTGCCTCCTTCACACTCCAAACCTCACACTTCACACTTCACACTTCACGCTGCGCTCTTCGCACTCCACACTTCACAGTCCACACTTCACACTTCTCACTTCACACTTCTCACTTCTCACTGCTTCCTTCACACTCCAAACTTCACACTTCTCACTTCGCACTCCACACTCCACACTTCACAGTCCACACTTCACACTTCTCACTTCTCACTGCTTCCTTCCCACTCCAAACTTCACACTCCAAACCTCACACTTCTCACTTCGCACTTCGCACTCCACACTTCACTCACACTTCACACTTCACAGTCCACACTTCACACTTCTCACTGCTTCCTTCACACTCCAAACCTCACCCTTCACACTTCACGCTGCGCTCTTCGCACTCCACACTTCACAGTCCACACTTCACACTTCTCACTTCACACTTCTCACTTCTCACTGCTTCCTTCACACTCCAAACTTCTCACTTCGCACTTCACACTCCACACTTCACAGTCCACACTTCACACTTCTCACTTCTCACTGCTTCCTTCCCACTC